>NW_025573357.1:0-5000 GCF_020424385.1 Procambarus clarkii
TTATTAAAACACGAGAAACGATAATACTCTTAGATTAGTTTTTTATACAAGGCTTCACTTTTGATTCACTGCACCACGTTATCTCTGGAATGTATATTGGAGAGGATTCACCGCTATCTCTTAGCTAATGTAAATATGTATTGATCCCTGAGGCAGCCAACTGACACACACAAGAGAGATCAGGTCTCAGGGTACAATAAATATCGTCTCAGGGCACAAGAGCTGGTTACCGAGGCTGTTTCAGGGCACAACAGGTACAGAGCTAGAAGCATCCTCATCAACACGAGAAAATCTGATTAAGGAACATTGTTTGAGACTGCAGTAGGAAAAGGCTGTGTTTGCCTTCTTGCTCTGAGGGTCTCCTCATGCTGGTCATTTTCTGTTGGCTGCCCCTAATTCACCCAAGGAACTGCGGCTTGGCGTTTCGAACTAGTGGAGGGAGGAGGAGCCCTTACCTAGCCATCTCTGTCTTCAGCCTATCTGCAGCAGAACAATGCCAGACTATCATATCATTCTTGTCCTAATTTACCACATATCAGAGAGAAGGAATGCTAGATACAGAAAAGCCAAAGACCGTTCGAAATGTCCATATTGGCCACAGCATTAGACTGTTGATATGATTGTTGCCGCCGAAGGCGGCTAGTTTATTGTGCACCCCATACTCATCCTGTGAGCGGTAGCGCAAAAGCATTACAGAGGGCACAAAAGGTCTTTATCAGACCTCATCTTAGATTATTACATAAACAATTTCTTCAATCCTTCACACCTTATAGATACAATGTCAGCTAGTTACAGAGAAAGTGCTATTACAAGAGCTACATATTTACAGTAAGACATCATACATTAATGGTAGGTCTTGTCGTTAATACATAATAGTTTGGCCAATAGGGATATTACAGAGTCATAGGGAAGCTTCTGTTTATTATTAGTCCTCACAATACACTACTTGTTTCTGAATCTCATATGTCGTTCATCTACTGGAAGCAAAATGTGGGTACAGTGCAAGGATTTCTGTTGATATGTGCATAATATCCTGTGGGCCCTCAAGGAAGAAATATTCACATGTTGAGTTTGTTTTGATTTATTACAAGATATTGATGTATCAACAAATAATAACGGATACTATGTGATGTTCTTGATACTATGTGATGGTGGAATTTGTTCATATGTGCTCCCACTGTGGTCCACAGTTGTCTGGGTCCAAGTTAATTTCAAGAAATTCCATTAATTGCAGCGTTGCAATCTGCGATGGTGATTGGTTTATTGCTGACCAACAAGGTGATAACTTTGTAAGGAGCCGAGCTGGCTCGTTGGTGGTCACTGTGGTCAGAGTTTGTGGCATAACGTTATAGACTAGATGAATCTGATTTATGACAGATAAATGCAAATAATGTTAATAGAGTTTTAGGCAAATGTAATAAATAACCAGCTAGTATTACTGATGGGGTTATAATTCAGCAAGTTTTAAAAATAGGACACATGCATGAATGAAAATAGATAAAAATTCTACCTATTTCATATGAAGCAAAATATCTACTGTAGAATTCCTTACATTTTCTACTCTAATGTACTTGATAGTTTTATCATCTAGAGCGCCAATTACTGCTGAGTACATAGAGGTGAGGAGTGAAGGAACTGTGCCCAATCGTCCCACTTGACCAGGATTTGAATCAAGCATTTCTCACGTGACCAGCGTAAAAGTAGGCGGATGTGCTAACCACTACACAACAGGCTGCTTCCTGAAGGTGCTGATGTTGCTGCCTTGTGGGAAGGGGAAGGAAACTATCAGGGGGGGGGGGGAAAGCGCCAAGCCATCACGACTATATAGCACTGGGAAGGGGGTCAGGATAAGGAATTAGGATGGGACGGAGGGAAGGAATGGTGCCCAACCACTTGGACGGTCGGGGATTGAACGCCGACCTGCATGAAGCGAGACCGTCGCTCTACCGTCCAGCTCAAGTGGTTGGACACCTGATTTATTGTGTGTTTGATGGTAAACACCATCAAACACACGACCATCACAATCTCGACACTTTTGGCTTGAAGACCAGTGGCTTTTGGAAAGAGTGAACTCTGTAGATGTAAGTTGATTGTTGACCAGACCACACACTAGAAGGTGATGGGACGACGACGTCTCGGTCCGTCCTGGACCATTCTCAAGTCGATTGTGGATCTATTCTCTGTAGATCTAAACGAGAAACCAAGGGCTCAGAGAGACCAATATCGAGGTCCATTACCTCGGTAGTAAGGATGAGCCACATATACTGCGTCTTAGACACATACGTTATCTACGACGTTGACGCTCCAAGACGTACAACAGAAATTCAGTAACTAAATGCTACCCAATGTCCATGATGTTCCGACATTGTTGAAACTAAAACAGTTACTGAATTTTATGAAGTGGGAAACGGTAAGGTTTAAACCGTTGATTCCTGTTTTATACATAATCCACTCTACTATTAATGCAGATTTTGATAGAAAAAGATGTTAATATTGTTTTAATAACTAACAGAAACCTCTTCAAGAAGAATATAATGGATAAACAGAATAATAACTTTTTAAATGAGAATACGTAAAACAACACAAGAATAGACAGAGTCTATTTAGAACAAAAATATAATAGAAGGAATAAAAATTAACAGAGGCATTCATTAGGAAATTTCTTAACCACAATAAAGCAAGACCAAACATGTGACTTATTACGCAGAAGACGCTAATGAGGAAAGATAATCAAAGAGTTACGAGTGTAAAGTCACACAGTAACATAATTAAGATGACCTAAGTGCTGTACGATCCAATCTCTAAAAAGCACAATCTCTATAACAATAATTCTCAAAGGCCTCGCAAACACAAACAGGTCGAGGGCTTTCGTGTTGCTAGGTGCTCTGTTTACACGGGTTAAATCAAGAGATATCTATCTCTGAATACAACAGGAGGTATACTTATATACTGACAGAGGACTCGCTACCGCCGCAGCTGATACTGTGTACAAGTACCTCACACACGTAGAACCTTTTGGGGAGCTCCTTATAAAATTGATCTTCTGTGCCAATGTTCACAAGGGTCCTTTCACCCTGCGTTTGTTTATCGCTTAACGGAGCTAATGGCCGAAACGCGACGCTCATCATATCAAGAATGAGGGACGCAATTGGTTTGAAACTACGGGTCTTGCATTGGGAATTACCAATGAACGCGCACTGACGAGTCCTCCCTCTGCATGCAAGAGGCGTACACTTATTCAGGTGATAATGGCAGTCTCTCCTGCTGGAAATAATGCAGTTTATCCTTCAAGAATACTAATGGCCTTAATTTCACCACTTACGATTTATTAACTCGACCTCTCGTATATATGAGCAGTAAGATAACGATAAGAGTATGACTGCTTAACGAACGTGCCCACCAGACGATAACGGAAGCCTTCCTGTGGCAAGATGGAACTACAGCAGGAACACAAATTAAAGCTTGCTTACTGATTTATACTTCAGGACTTGGGTCATCGCTGGTTCCTTCAGGGCCGACGATACACGACCTGCGACTGGCAATGTCTCCAGAAGGTGATACTTAAGCAACAGCAACTGAGCTTCCTAATGATACTTAATGATACTTAAGCATTTCTTAAGCTTCCTAATGATACTAAATTCCTGAAATTGAAACTTTGGATCTCAATATTGATGACAAGACCCCTAATGAACATATATAATAGGTCATAATGTTATCATACAATTTCTCTAATAACGATTGATTTATGAAGATTAAGCCCCTCACGAGGTACCACAAGCATTTATAATAACAATGTAGATGATTCATTGTAAATAGATACGTAAGATGATCTCAATAACTTTTTATGATATCTTATCTCAAGATTAAGATGAGATTTCTATTTCCACTTAGAGATGAGATATCTCATCTCATCTCTAAGTGGAAATAGAAACAATAGTTAGTGCTCAATCCATCAATTATTACTGTGACCTGAGACAGGTAAATATACGTCAGGTAACGCCGTGAAACAATTAAGCTTGCTCCAGGTAACAGTGTTAGATAGGTAGGCTTTTTCCAGGTAACGGTGAGAGACAGGTAGCTTGCTTCAGGTAACAGTGAGAGAGAGAGAGAGAGAGAGAGAGAGAGAGAGAGAGAGAGAGAGAGAGAGAGAGAGAGAGAGAGAGAGAGAGAGAGAGAGAGAGAGAGAGTTATACATATAATTCATCATTTTGTTTATTTATGTATAAAGTTGTAATGTGGCAGGGATGGAAGGTAAAGATTGTTTCGTCGATATGAATGGAATTGTGATGAAGGGTTGATAGTGAACTCATACTGCAAACATGCAGGCAAACAATCGAGCAAGGGTAGAGAGAGAGACAGGTAAACAAACAGGTTTGGTACCGTCGTCATCTTCTCAGCTGACTCTGTTTATATCTGCCACATTTTTCATGTGCCTGTCTACGTTCCCACCTGTCTCTCTCTCTCACACTCTCGCTCTCTCTCGATCCAAGCTAAAGAAAACCTCATAATGCACATACATACTACATAATCCCTGAAATATGCAGCTTCACTGTTGAACTGACAATAAAATTAAAAACTATGAAGGAACTGAGCTTTTCTTCATTTGTAGAAAAAATTAATCACTGCTCTTCCAGTGGTGTGGTCCAGCAGGCTGGGATAGGAAAGCATCTTCCAAACATTAGGTAGAGAGCAACGACGAGGGAGAAGATTCGCGTCGCAAGTATTCAACAAGTGCAAGCATTGCAAAGAAAATTGCAACACCCTTAACAGCTTCATAATATAAGCCAACAAGGACTTTATTCAGAGAGTTGGAACCTATATATATGTCCATGTTAGCAGACGGTGTATAACTGATGACGAAAATCAAAGAAATTGAAATATGTAAAACAAATTATTAGGAATGACCTGAAAAATATCCCGAGACTGGTCTGAGGAAAAGTTTTATGATTAAGGAACAGAACAATTGAAGGTAATGAAATCAGTGAAGGAAGAGAGAGAGA
>NW_025573357.1:10000-26001 GCF_020424385.1 Procambarus clarkii
AAGTAATGCAATAGTGGCGCCTCTGCATCTGTTCCACATACATGACACTCTTTAACTATTGGTTTATTACCTCCCAGCAGCATTTGTAACCAAGTGTGAGTCTGTGTATGGCTACTGCAATGTCTCTAGATATCTTTTTGTCAGGCATGAAAGAGGAGAACCCAGTGGCTTGTTCGTAACATATCGCAATGGATCTTCCTTCCGCTACTTTGACTCTGTTGCGACTTTTGATAGTTGGGAGTATTTTCTTCTTGATTTGCTCCTAAATCTGTGAAAAACGTGGAGGTATTTTAACCTGTATATCAGTTAAAGCAGTGACAGCTTTTGCTAGTGAGTCTGCCTTTTCCTTTCCATCTGTGGCAGGGTAACTTGGTATCCAATTTATAGTGATTGACTGCCCTAGGTTGTGTGCTTCTTTTCCTGTATGTAGGATTTCTGTGATGAGTTGTTTATTATCTCTTTGCTGGTTGGATAACAATGCCTGGAGCGAAGATTTAGAGTCGGTATCAATGATGACATCATGTAAATTATTCTCAATTGTATAATTTATGGCCTCCTTCAGGGCATATAATTCTGTTTGTAATGTTGAGCACCCACTACTCATGCTCCAGTAAGCTTCATGGTTGGTAGTGCAAACTGCTACTCCAGCAGAATCTATTTCTTTGATCAACTGATCCATCTGTGAAGCTTTGAGTAGTTGTCGGATTTGAGATACTTTCCATTTGTTGTTTTATGACCAGCGAGGATGTTGTTGTTGTTAGTTTAGATTCAGCTACTCAGAACAAAAAGTTCCAAGTAGCACGGGCTATGGTGAGCCCCTAAACCAGTGAGGAAATCATGTCTGCCTATGTACTGCCCTAATCTGCTTGACTGCCTGCTTTGCATGTCACCTTACCTGGGGCCAGATTCACGAAGCAGTTACGCAAGCACTTACGAACCTGTACATCTTTTCTCAATCTTTGGCGGCTTTGTTTACAATTATTAAATAGTTAATGAGCTCCGAAGCACCAGGAGGCGGTTTATAACATTAACAACAGTTGATTTGCAAGTTTACATGCTTGTAAACTGTTTAATAAATGTAACCAAAGCCGTCAAAGATTGAGGAAAGATGTACACGTTCGTAAGTGCTTGCGTAACTGCTTCGTGAATCTGGCCCCCTGGTTTCTTTCGGTAAAGTAACAACCCTACCTGCTTGCCTTCTAGCCTGCCTCTCTGCATATCACCCTGCTTGCTTCTCTTCTATCCTGCCTGCTCTTTTACCTACCAACCTGCCCACCGAGCCCCACCCAAGTTAATAATGATTTATCCCTGCCTATTGTTCTCTCTTTGTAGTTTTTGTCCATCTGATTCGCCCAGCATAATTGTGTTAAGTGCACAGCCCCGGTGCTCGCACAGTTTATGGTCGAGGGTCGCATGCAGCACTTGCAACTTGAGTCTGGCAATCATTTCCTATTGAAGAGTTTGATTTGAAGATAACTTCACAAAGCAGGTGCGAGAGACTACGAGATTTGGGGCTGGTGGAATAGCTGTGGAGTTGTGGGTGTGTGTGTGTGTAGGCGTGTGGGTATCTGGAGGATTGGGTGGGTATGTGGATGAGTGGGTGGGTATCTGCTTGCCTAACAGTGTCTAGGGGGGGAGGGGGAGTGAGGTTTAGCTCTTTATGCCCCGCAAACTAGCCTTTGTTGTACCAGTTTCTTTACAACTTAAATATTTTCACGTTCCAATACTTTGTTGAGTCTGGCCTTTAAGTTGTGGATGGAGGTGGCTTTCACAATTTTTTCTTTTAGTACATTGCACTTGTTAACTACCCGAAGAAGGTACAAGTATTTTCTTATAGTCCTTCGACTCATTTGTCTTTCTAGCTATCTACATCTATCTGTATCAAACCCTCAATTAGAAGAGGCTGTCATTATTCACCATATCTATTCCCCCCTCAATATTTTGTATGTTGTGATCATCCCTCTGCTCTTCCTATCCTCTAGAACTGTGAGATTTAGTTCCATCGGCCTTATAGTTTAACCCTCTTAGCTCTGGCACCCAAAAATTTACGTCAGGGGAAAAAATAGACTGCATCTTATCAGTAAAATAAAAAAAATGAAATTATTCCTTATAAAAGGCTGATGTTCAAGGTGCATACATATGCAAGTATAACTGGGAAATACTGAAATGGGTGAGGGAGTACCTGTCAGACAGAAATCAGAGGGTCACAGTTAGAAGGGACGCATAGAGCTGGAAGGATGTTTGACCCTTAAGGTCCTGGCAACACATATTTTCAGAAGTTATGTAAATGACCTATTCAAGAGTGCCAGTTCATGTGTGCCAATATTTGCAGACGACGAAATCCTGATAATGAGTGTAAAAAATTCGATTATGAATACAGGGAATTACAGTATGATTAAAAAATAATCTAGGCGGACAAACCTGTTTCAGCAAGACTGTTAACACCAATCATCCCCCCCCCCCACCATCACATCCACAGCACCTCCACCACAATAGCAACACCACACCACACAACCACTGATCACCACATTCACCATTACAAACATCTCAATATCACTAAAACCATCTCATCTTTCACCAAAACAACACTACCCCACACAATCACACAGCCTCTAACCACCACAACAAACACTCTACAACCACCAACAGCCACCACCACGCAACCACTGATCACCATATCCACCATTACAAACATCTCAATATCACTAAAACCATCTCATCTTCCACCAAAACAACACTACCCCACACAATCACACAGCCTCTAACTACCACAACAAGCACTCTACAACCACCAACAGCCACCACCATCACCACAACTCTCTCTTACCACCCCCCCCCCACGAACTCCACAACTACCACCCAAACCTACTTAACTGACGTCAGATTGTATCTAATATTTATGCTCTACTGGACCGATAATTTTGATATTATCAGCCTGCCCATTGCCAGCGTGTGGCGCCCCTGCTACACCCAAGCAAATACACTGGAGAGAGACCCCCAAATATATCCAGATTGCCTGTAAATGCATAATTCTTGCCTGAAGGTCTTCTATAATATACCGGAGTCTCCAAGTATCTTATGTATACACTTGAGTATCCACATATATTTATATGTATATTACAAACCACAAGAAACGTGGAAAGATTTGCAGGCGATGAGTCACAATAACGTGGCTGTAGTATGTTGACCAGACCACACACTAGAAGTTGAAGGGACGACGACGTTTCGGTCCGTCCTGGACCATTCTCAAGTCGATGAAAAGGTGGAAAGATTTCATTCACTTGCACTATCGATGCCTCGAACCCCCGACCACCGAAGCAGAAGACTTCGGGAGTTTTACCGACCAAGCTGCGAATACGCACAATATGGGAGGGGTCCTAGCGACAGGGACCACTGGTGCGAAGTGTCCCTGGGACCCCTAGGACTTTCCACCTCTCCTGGAGTGCCACTTGAGTCTCGGGGTATTATAGGTGTTCGAAACCTGGTCGGTAGACCTCCATTCTTCCGCTTCGGTGTGTGTGTGTGATGCGATTTATGTGGTCGGCTGTTCGAAGCTTCCTACTTCCTAGCATTCATTTTAGTCTGGTTCTCTCTCTCTCCTTTTTCTCATTTTTTTACCGACTTTTTCTCCCTTAGTTATTCGTTTATTTCTTGATTCCCTTTTGCCTTGTCTCTCGTTTCTCTCTTCCTTTACAGCTCTCCTTCACTTCCTCTCCCGTTTCTTCCTCAGTCATCTGTTTATCTCATGAAATATCGTTCTTGTCTTCTGATACGGTTCATTGGGAATAGTTATCGTAGTGAGAGAGAGAGAGAGAGAGAGAGAGAGAGAGAGAGAGAGAGAGAGAGAGAGAGAGAGAGAGAGAGAGAGAGAGAGAGAGAATGACAGCCTTCTGACTGATAGTGTTGATTACTCTAAATATATTTTAACTTGAAGTCCTGTGGTCCACCGGTGACTTTAAGTACGTTGCTGGATTGGCAGCCGCAATGAAGTAGGCAGTGGTGGTGGTGGTGTTGGAGTGTTGGAGTGATGGTGGTGTGGGAGTGTTGGTGTTGGTGGTGATGGTGTTGGTGTGGTGGTGACAATGGCAGACAGGTATAGCCTTTCTACACATAGAAAAAAAGTCTTGAGTTGCAGCCTAGATTGACATACACAAATACTGCTGTGCTCATTAGCTGTTTACCAACGTAAAGTCTGAGTCAGACCAGGCTGGAAAAGTCACCTTACAAGCTGGTCTCAAGAACAGCCTGGATTGTGTGGGGCTGACACGAGATTGGCCAACTAAATATTGTGGCGTGGTCAGCTGTCAGATTGTTGAAGTGTTGTGGTTCACAGACGAAATGACTATATATATGCAAATTAGCATAGTCAACGGAATGCCTGTCCATCAAAACTGTCAGACTATGCTACATAGACAGGGATGGTCAACTCAGCAAGTTAGACTAAACAGATGTGAACGGCAAAGGGGAACAGGGGTGGTGTGGTCGTGAGACAGGGTGCTCGAGCAGGCAGACAGGCTGGTGCGGCCGGGAGACAAGATGGTCACTTCACTGCCAGCACTAAAAGGCGAGAGTGCTTACTTGTCACATAAGAAGAACATAAGTGCACTATTGGCTTGAGTTTAGGACGGATTGAACGAGGCTGCTTAAGATTTGCTGGTGAGATGAGAGAAGAGAGAGAGAGAGAGAGAGAGAGAGAGAGAGAGAGAGAGAGAGAGAGAGAGAGAGAGAGAGAGAGAGAGAGAGAGAGAGAGAGAGACAGACAGAGAGAGAGACAGAGAGTGAGAGAGAGAGATATGACAAGAGGCACAGCTGGAAGTAGTCATATATTTCAAATAAACGATTGAATAAAGAAGAATTATAAATATCATAGAGGAAAAATTAGCCAAGAAGAAGCAGGAAGTGAAGGAATAAAAATACTAGACCATAAAGAAGAAGAACAGCAACAAACAAGGAAAGCGAGACAAATTTCACATGCAAGATAATTGTTGAGAGGCTCATGAACGTCTAATGTAATGAGAAAGAGATAAGGCGATGAAAGGTGGAGATGAAGATAACGGAGGAGCCGTAAAGAACAGACAAGAGCCTGAACTAAGGAATAATAATGGAGTAAGGGAAAATATGATGCAATTAATGAGAGGAAATGAGAGTGGGAGCACGAGGAAGAGGGTAGATTGATAGATAGATAGATAGAGAGAGAGAGAGAGAGAGAGAGAGAGAGAGAGGAGAGAGAGAGAGAGAGAGAGAGAGAGAGAGAGAGAGAGAAGAGAGAGAATATGTTTCCCCCTCCTACTTCACTGAACTGATTCCTTATTCTCTTCATCTTTATCTTACCTTCTACTACCCCTCCCTCCACAACCCCCCTTTCAAAAACCCTCTCCCCACCTCAAAACTCCTCATAATCCCTTCCCTCTCATGTTCCCACAACTCCTGAACCTTCTCCGCTAATCCCCCCCTTCACAACTCATAATTCCTCTCACCCTCCTGCGCCTCCGTCTCATCCGCTTCTTAATCCACCTTATCCTAATCCCAGGATGCGGGCCACGGTCCTCTCCAAGTGCTGACGGAACCCACAATGTGAAACATGACAAGACGGGCTCACAGTTGCGACTATCAATGACTACTTCAAAGGCCGCCGACCGTGTTTAGTTATTTGATAGTCTGTGGCACCTCCTGGGTGCTGGAGTCTTCCAGAAGGGCGTATGCGGCCGTGTAAGAGGTCCGCCGAATCTCCTCTTTGCGTACGGGGAGTCGAAAGAGACTCGGCTAATTTGCATACCTGTGGCGTTGAGTCCTCTCTCCACCGGGTAGGTCTGAAGTCGTGTTTAAAATGTGTCGTCTGAAAAATGCTACCGGCTACTCACCTGACTGTAGAGGAATAGGAGCCTTAATCATGCAAGGAATAGGGGCGGAAGGGCGGGATGGACAGAGGCTAGAAGGGGATACACCAACGCCCACAACGCCATGAGTACTCCCAAGGGACGAGGAGGAGAAGGAGGATTTGGAAAAGGAGATGGAAGAGTAGGAGGATAAGAAAAGGGAAAAGTAAAAGTGGAAGAGTCAGTTGGGCTGTGTAAAGGTGCTGCTGCTGTTGGGTCGATCTCGGACCCATTGTTGATGTGACGACTTATATTGAATTTTGTAACTAGCTCATCAAGATTGTAACTTGCTTAGCTAAATGAATTGTGGGGTTCAGTCCCTGAGCCCATTATGTGCCTCTGTAACCCTTTCCACTACCGACCACAAGATGGGTATGGGGTGCATAATAAATGAACTAAACTAACTAAAACTGCTGTTGTGAAGAGGGTAGCTCATCCCTAGTGAAGGTGACCGTAGCTTAACCCTTCTGGGTTTACCCTTATCTTGCTCCTCCATATTTCTTCATACAACGATGCTAAATAATTTTTGTTACCTTCTTCGAATTGCAAACGAGAAGTCACAATAACGTGGCTGAAATATGTTGACTAAATCACACACTTGGGAGTGAAGGGACCACGACGTTTCGGTCCGTCCTGGACCATTTTCAAGTCGATTCTTGGAATTCTCTACTCACCTCACAACACACTCCTCAGCCCATGCACCTCACAACTCTCCCCTCACCCCACACACCTCACACTACTCTACCTCACCCCCAATCACTCCACAACACTACCCCTCACCACACACGCTTCACAACACTAAACAACTCACAACCCCTCCTTCCCCCGAGAGAGAGAGAGAGAGAGAGAGAGAGAGAGAGAGATGGTGGGTGAACCAAACCGGTTGTTGATTCCCAGGTTTAAAGGTTATCCTGCACCCCACTCCTCTCGCATCGTAAATCAAGCTATAATCTAGTGTATATGAAAACATATATGACACTCTCCCATCAAGAGGAGATAGACAATATAAGCCTCTCTTCAAATCACTGTTTGCTAAATGAAAACCCTCTTTAAAGTCGCTACGAATATTTTGATAAGCCAGTCGTGAGCAGAGAAGATAAAAAAAGGAGTTATAAACACTCAGAAGTTTTCACCTCTTGCTATCTCAAACGATCTGGAGGAAAGAGTCTTGGAAAGATAACGAGTTCTTAAATTAACAAGGCAGCTGATACGAGGGGGGCGTTAAAAAGTTAGTTTTATCTTGTAGTGATATTTCTTCCGCCTGAGTTAGATGGGGAGTCATCAAACTTGCCAGGTGGATTGAGGGAGTGGTCCGGGGGATGATAGTGGTGGTGGTAGTGTTGAAAATTGGGAGTGTTGGTGACAGTAGTGGTGGTGTGGGCCAGTGGTGGTGTGGGCAGTGGTGGAGATGTTAGCAGTGGTGGAGATGTTAGCAATGGTGGTGATTTTGTTTACCATAAGAGTGCTTTCCTACGGGTGCTTATCTAACAAATACCTTCATATACCTGGAATGTTTTTTTTACAAAAACTTTTCTTGTGTTATAATGTTTTGTCGTATCCGGCCTTGAAGTTGTGGATGAAGGAAGCTGACAAATCTTCTTCTTTCAATGCATTCCACTTGCATTTTCCTAGCTTATCAAAACGCATTTGAGACTTTTCCTGAAGCACTGAAAGCAAAGGAGGTTTTGTGCTGCTGAAAATTAACACGTGGGGTCCTACAAGGCTCGGTCTAGGAACCGCTGCTGTTGTTAATTTATATGAAGGTCCTACTCAAAGGAGTGATCCCCCCCCCCCCCGCCCCCACGTACACCTCAACGTTTGCAGATGATGGAAAGTTGCCAATTTGATTATTGCCACCAGAGGCGGCTAGTTTATTGTGCACCCCATACTCATCCTGTGAGCGGTAGCGCAAAAAAGACTACAGAGGACACAGAAGGTCTTTATCAGACCTGATCGGTGATAATTACATTAACAAATTTTATCTATCCTTCACACCTTATAATTACAATGTCAGCTAGTTACAGAGAATTTTCTATTTCAAGAGCTATGAGAAATGTAAAAACCGAGGACTGCAAGAAGTTCCAGGAGGATTTTGACAAACTCTAAGAGTGGGTAAATAAGTGGTTGCTGGAATTCAATTGCAACCCGTGTAAGGTAATAAAAATCGAAAAAGATATAGAAGACCAGGAACTATCTGCACCATAAGGGAATGACTACAGGAATCAGAAAGAGTGACTATTATCACAAAATTAACACAGGAGGCACACACATAAACCGGGTAACATCGGCAGCATATGGGACGCTGGCAAAACTTTATACCTCGTTTAGAAACCTAACCTGGACTCCATCATAGGAAACTACACAACATCTGTTACACCATTGCTGGAATATGCTGCACCGGCAAAGAATCCCCACCTAGTGAAGCGTAACACAAAAACTTATGAAGTAAATAGGTTTGGAACAATATTGGTGCCAGAGCTAAGAGGATTAAGCTGTAAGGATGGGCAAATGGGTTGGAGGTGGTGGGGGTGACAGTGAATGGTGGTGGTGATCTCTCTCTCTCTCTCTCTCTCTCTCTCTCTCTCTCTCTCTCTCTCTCTCTCTCTCTCTCTCTCTCTCTCTCTCTCTCTCTCTCTCTCTCTCTCTCTTTTACACACACACATACACACATCAGGGGTGTGGTAGCTGAGCAGAGAGCGCGCAGGACTCGTAATTCTGTGGCCCGGGTTCGATTCCCGGACCAGGCAGAAGCAAGTAGGCAAAGTTTCTTTCAATCTGATGCCCCTGTTGCCTAGCAGTAAATAGGTACCTGGGAGTTATGTGTGTGTGTGTGTGTGTGTGTGAGTGTGTGTGTGTGTGAAAAAAAATAGTAGTTAGCAACAGATGATTGATTGACAGTTGAGAGGCGGGCCGAAAGAGCAAAGCTCAACCCTCGCAAACACTACTAGGTGAATACAACTAGGCGAATTCACACACAATTCTAGTTCTATGATTCCTAGAAAAATCCTCAAAGCTCTCATCAAGTCTTACCGCGCGGCACGTCTTGCCATATACAATGTTTCAGACAATTTACTCTCTCTCTCTATTCACTATCGTTCCTCCACGCAAATGCCGAGAGATGCAAACAAATGTGCGTTAAATATGCTAATCACCTCAGTCTTAAGCTGGACATTGCCAAAAGCGGAACGATTATACTATCTCATACATTTTTTATTCTCATTATAAATCACAAGCAGAATCCAACCCTGGTAATATTTTTCCTGCTTATTTATTTACGACTTTCATAAATGGAATGTTTATTTACTGCCAATTCTCACTAAGCATAGAGGCGAGCGTTCGCAATATTTGTAAAAGCAATTTGCATCAATATTTTACAACTGTGTATGGTACTTTCTTTCATAATTCAGTTTTTTTTTTATTATTATTTTCTACCACAGACGTGGCCACACATTTACAATGCTAACCAGCATTTATACATTTTCTTCTGTCCTCCATCGGTGTGTGTGTGTGAGGCGAGGCATGATTTAGGTGGTGTTCCTTACCTTATGCTTACAGTAGACAGTGTGAGGTTCTAATGAGTAAACAAAATCTTTTCTACAATGCAGTGTACCAAAATATAAGAGGTTTATTTTGGTTTATTATAAGTATATAAGCAGCATTTGATACATTATTTGTATTGTAGTGTGTGTGTATTGAGAGAGAGAGAGAGAGAGAGAGAGAGAGAGAGAGAGAGAGAGAGAGAGAGAGAGAGAGAGAGTGTGGATGTCGTCGATTCACAGATTCACATCGTAAATTTGCCCAATGAGAAATTTCGATACTTGGAAACGATTGCGTCATAATTGTAGTTGATTAGTGTGAAGAATGGTTTTAACTGTGAATTCATTGGAAGTAATTTGGCACACGATAAATACCACCATGTGCCACACGCAAAATATTATTAATATCCGCGATATGACTGAAAATATGAGTTAGTTTCTTTTGTAGCTTAATAATTAGCTCATAAAATTTCTTGTGAGACAGCTTTTAAGTATTCAATTTGCTATTAACACCCGCCCCCCCCCCCCATCCCCTCTTACAGGCAAGATCGCCAAGTAGCTGAGCCAGTTAGCCAGTTAGAAAGCCAACATGACAGCGATTATCCAGTAAGTCAACTATAACCACACAATCCAAACAGTCACCTAGACATGATAACACCAGCATATGTCTAAAGATAACAGCTAAACCATACTGTTATGCCGACGATGAGGCACAATAACATGACTGAAGAATATAATGACCAAACCACACGTCAGAGATGGGAAGATCGACGTACGACGTTTCGATTCGTCTCGGACCATCGTTATCAAGTCGTGTAATCGATTATGGTCCACGACGGACCGAAACGTCGTCGTTTCTCCCTTTTCTGATGTCTGATTTGGTTATCATGCTTTTAACTTCGTCCAGAACACTACATTTGCATTAAATTACGTCATATCTTAACCGGTTACCTTACCATGCGGTTACCTTGCGATGATTTCGGGGCTTAGCGTCCCCGCGGCCCGGTCCTCGACCAGGCCTCCTAGATCCTTGAGACCAGAGGTAGATCCTTGAGTTAGTCCAGCTGCATATCAACTGATATCCATTTGTAATCTCAGGAATACCTAGTTTGTTGTGCTATCCGGGAGAAAACGTCTGTGAGAAGGTAATATCTCATTAGACCTTGTAGTTTGATCATTAAGGCTGAGTCTCGCATCAAGAGGGACTTGTACCTCTCTTAGTGACGGTAGAGTAGTGAGATCTATAACTTGTTATACTCCGTGTATCTTGAGGTTGTCTTGAGATGATTTCGGGGCTTTTAGTGTCCCCGCGGCCCGGTCCTCGACCAGGCCTCCACCCCCAGGAAGCAGTTAGTGAGAGCTGACTAACACCCAGGTACCAATTTTAATGCTAGCCTTGTTGTACCTGCTGCGTTATTTCTTTACTCATCTGACGATCAAAGTCTTTGTCGAACCCAGGTTCGACAAAGACTACGACGCCGAACACACGACGTTACTACAACACCTTCTAACAAGTTGCAACAACGTTCTAATACGTCATAAAAACGTTACTACAAGATGTAACAACTTTATTACAAGTTGAAACAAGCGGAAAATAGGGACAGTTACGTTGTGTGTTTGCAGAGCTTTCCCTTGAAGTTGTGGAAGGAGGTGGTTTTCACAATTTCTCCCTTCAATGAATTCCATTTGCTGACCACCCATATAGCATACAAGTATGTCCTTGCCATTCATCGCCTCGTGCGTAAAGTTAGCCTTTTCTCGGATGCAGGCGATGAGTCACAATAACGTGGCTAAAGTATAATGACAAGACCACACACTAGAATGTGAAGGGACGACGACGTTCTGGATTCTCAAGTCGACTTGAGAATGGTCCAGGACGGACCGAAACGTCGTCGTCCCTTCACATTCTAGTGTGTGGTCTTGTCATCATTAGCCTTTTATCATTTACGTTTGTACTGAAAGTGCTGCAGAATAAACCCCCATCTCCAGCCATCAATGGGTCGTGATACCATGAAAACTAACTGCTTCTGCAATCACCAACCAACTTTATACGATTTCTGCAGCATTGTTTTCCTTTCCTGCTCCCGCCGTTTTCCCGCCATTTAATTCACAATGCAGTATATACGGCGGTTAAATTCCTTAGCCATTATATCCACCATGACCGTCTCTTTCCCTTCAGACCTTGTCTACAGGCGTCCACTAGCCATTTTCCCTTGCTCGATGTCCTACGTCCTATCCTGTGACACTTAATTCATCTTGACACATTGCATTAGGGTTAACGTAATGTCGCATACCCCGTTAGCTATCACAAGCCATTTGGAGCTGTATTTATGGACACATTAAGAGCGATAAGAGATACATAGATCATGCCGGCTTGAGTACCACTCCAAGGATGTCTGTCCTGTGAGCAGCTCATGCCTCAGTGGCGGGGCTTGGCGGCGATGAAGATGGTGTGTGAGAGAGAGAGAGAGAGAGAGAGAGAGAGAGAGAGAGAGAGAGAGAGAGAGAGAGAGAGAGAGAGAGAGAGAGAGAGAGAGAGAGAGAGAGAGAGAGAGAGAGTATTTAAAAATATATATTTTGTTATGTATTTTTCTGTGTAAAGGCAGAAGATAAAGAGGAGAAAGAGAGAGAGAGAGAGGAAGAGATAATGAGTTTAAAAGAAATATATACAAAAAAATACATTTCTTTATGTATTTTTCCTGTGTAAAAACAGAAAGATAAAGAGGGAAAGAGAGAGAGAGAGAAAAAGAGAAAACGAATTAGAAAGAAAATATATAAAAAAACATATTGGTATGGCATTGAATAGTCGATGATAAACGAAGAAAAAACCCACTAGTGAAATGTCATTCTTGGTATGTGCAGATTACGTGTTGGTTGAACCCTATAGTCTGTATGGATAGAGGGGGGAAGATTGGACAACCGGGTCTATCCCTACCCATTTATGACAGTCCTTGCTGTCATAAATGGGTAGGGATAGAGGAGGCGTACGTATATTCCAACGTGCCTACGTATTATTGTGATGATGAAATTCTAGGGAGTCAGCTAGTCCCTTTCATCTCATACGATTTCACAGGGGTCGCCATCAAAGCCGATCCCGTTTTCTGAGATGGAAGAAAGAGACAGTGGTTACTTCACTATGAGGTGCCAAGCCTCAGTGCCAGTTAGCCTTATTTCAGTTATCAGTTTACTTAATTTATTATGAAGTAAATATGTATCCCGTGGGTAGTAGTGGACCCCAGACCCATCCCGTGGGCAGCAATGCATCCCATACCCATCCAGTGGGCACTAGGCGATCCCATACCTATCCAGTGGGTGGTAATGGTCCCCCATACCCATCCCGTCAGCATCAGTGGACACCATACTCATCCAGTGGGTGGTAATGGACCCCATACCCATCCCATGAGCGTAAATAGACCCCATACCCATCCCGTGAGCATCAGTGGACCCCATACCCATCCTGTGGGTGGTAGTGAAAAAGGTTACAGAGGTACATAATGGACTTAGCAAGTCTTTCTTGATAAGAACAATTTGGTGTATATTATTATATCAACAATGTGTCCGGGGACCGACCACAATGCGTGAAAGTTTTAACACAGAATTGTAGCAAAGTTTTGTAATTCGAAGAAGAATGATAACGATTTCAGAGGGTTAGATTCATGTCAGATAAGAAAGACAATTTTTAGAGATGAGAAACTCTACCAACCATCCCAGAGGTCAATAAATAGACTACAACCATCCCAGAGATCAGTAAATAGACTACCAATCATTCCAGAGATCAGTAAATAGACTACCAACCATCCCAGAGATCAATAGACTACCAATCATCCCAGAGGTCAGTAAAGAGACTCTACCAATCATCCCAGAGGTCAGTAAAGAGACTCTACCAACCATCCTAGAGGTCAATAAAGAGACTCTACCAATCATCCCAGAGGTCAGTAAAGAGACTCTACCAACCATCCCAGAGGTCAAGAAAGAGACTCTACCAACCATCCCAGAGATCAATAAATAGACTACCAACCATCCCAGATATCAATAGACTACCAACCATCTCAGAGGTCAGTAAATAGACTACCAACCATCCCAGAGGTCAAGAAAGAGACTCTACCAACCATCCCAGAGGTCAAGAAAGAGACTCTACCAATCATTCCAGAGGTCAGTAATGTGACTCTACCAACCATCCCAGAGGTCAAGAAAGAGACTCTACCAACCATCCCAGAGGTCAAGAAAGAGACTCTACCAACCATCCCAGAGGTCAGTAAAGAGACTACCAACCATCCCAGCGACTATGCCTTACCAACCTTCCAACGACCAACAAACAAGCTACAACTTGCTTCTCCTTGACACGCTGCAGAAAAGGTCACTAGATAATTATTTCCCTGCTGTGAAATTCATTACCCCGTCTGAGTGAGTTATATTTTGGAGCCGAGAAATGTAATGGTCTCTTTATCGCATTATCTTCTCCATAATTTGATATAATTAATTATCTTGATTGCATTTGAGAGCTGCATAGCCAATTCGCCGGCGTTAATTTGTTATGTTTTAATCTTGTAGTTTATAAAGCCTTCTACATGCATTGCTAATGTTGTAATTAGAGTCTCTCATCCACAGAGCCTGTATTTTTAACTGTAATTAGCTTCGATCTGGGTAGTTTATATATTCTCGCTGATTAAAGCAAGGGTCATTAACATGTTTTGTTTTTCATTTAGGAGTCTGGGTGTAGCATCTTGTACTCTGAGTAGTTAATGAAGTAAATTTCAGTTCTTCGTGGATGTGAGATTGTTAGACAAATGCAGTTACATAAAGAAAGATTACATTGTGGGTTTTTTATCCTAATGTTTTTGTACCATGATTACAGGAGATTAAGCGTAATTTGTATTGTATGATCGTTAGATAAATTAATCTAAAACGTCTTAACACAGATGCTTCCATGATGATTACTTTTCTCATCCATGTGGATTTCATACAGTCTTTATTTACATCTTTATTTTATATAATGAAAATATAAAATATACTTTATAATATCATCAAATCATCATCTCAAGAAGAAGATCCTGTCAGCAACCTTAACGTTAGCTCTCTCTCTCTCTCTCTCTCTCTCTCTCTCTCTCTCTCTCTCTCTCTCTCTCTCTCTCTCTCTCTCTCTCTCTCTCTCTCTCTCTCTCTCTCTCTCTTCCTTCATCCTACTGTTTGATTGTTTCCTATTCTATGTTTCACGCTTATGTGGCTTTTCCCATTATCTACTTGTTCTGTATTAATCAATCTTTCCTCACTCGTTTGACTGTCTGGTTTTCCTACTCGTTTAGGCAATAATTGGAGCTGCTATAGGATTGGGAGGAAATTTACTCACATGCTCCTGGTATGCCTAATATGAAAGTCTGGCTCAAACTGCTGCTGCCTCACTCACTCACTCACTCACTCACTCACTCACTCACTCACTCACTCACTCACTCACTCACTCACTCACTCACTCACTCACTCACTGGTTTCCACAAACCCACTGCAAACAGATCAAGACGATGAAAGAAGCCGCCAGTACCTTGAAAGAGTAGAAATCATGATAAAGACTAAAGAAAGAAGAAGCAATGGAGTGATGAAAGACAGAAGAGGCAGTGCGAATGGAAAGGACAAAGGAAGAGATAAAGAAAGAAGCGGAAAGAACATGAGAGGTACGTGAGGAAATATGGATTGTGAGGAAGGGAGGAAGATAGTGAGGGCGGGAGAGAGTGAGAGAGAGAGGGAGGGAGGGAGGGAGAGAGTGAGAGAGGGAGGGAGAGAGTGAGAGAGAGAGAGAGAGAGGGAGAGAGTGAGAGAGAGAGAGAGAGAGAGGGAGGGAGGGTAGGTTTGGAAGACACATCACCCTGTAACTCAAGTCAAGCGAAAATCCACCATACGGCGTCTCTCACTTGAGATCAAACGAGCCTAATTTTTTAAGGAGCCATTAACTGTACCAGGCCATCCGCGCTGCCAGGGTTACGATGAATACCCGGTTCAATAGATACAAATGGCACTCTGGAGGGAACCTTTGAAAAAATATGTATGTCACATCTCTCTCTCTCTCTCTCTCTCTCTCTCTCTCTCTCTCTCTCTCTCTCTCTCTCTCTCTCTCTCTCTCTCTCTCTCTCTCTCTCTCTCTCTCTCTCTCTTTATAATGAACGTACAAGCTAAGAACGGTTATCCCATAATGTTAGCTCATCTGAAGGCTGTCCCCGAGAAATTAATTTAATTAATCAGCTAATTATTTGTATGCTGAAGGAATAAACTAAATTTAATGATATGCAACTATCAAATGAGGAACAGACTGTGCACCAGAGCTTTCACATTGTTGAGTGACTTGATTTAATATATATCTACATGTTGATCTGATGATTGTTGCCACCGGAGGCGGCTAGTTGATTGTGCACCTCCATGCTCATCCTGTGAGCGGTAGCGCAAAAAAAAACTACAGAGTCTGTGAGAACACATTCCTAGGAATGAATGATCGCTGATGGAGGGATGTTCTGGAGGAAGATATTGTCAACGTGAGGTTTGCTGATTGCTGAGCGCCTTGTGTTATAGGTGCCAGTTTCTGGTTGTCTATGAGTCTAGACCA
>NW_025573358.1:0-45511 GCF_020424385.1 Procambarus clarkii
ACTGTTGGACGTTAGAGCGACACTCGCTGAAATCTCCGAAAGTTCTAAACCGATTGCTTTGAAATTTTGACACAACGTTGAATTCGAATAGACGCGTCTTTTTATATACCTGCTATATAGATGCCACCCCTGTGACAGGTAAAAACATGCGTTTTTGAAAAACAGAACCATCTGTTGCACGTAATAGCAACATGCACGCTATACTAAATATGTCATGAATTTCATTTCAGTGATTCCGATTGCATTGATAAATTTTATTTGCATTGATTTATATTTATTTTATTTTTTATTTAATTATTTTGTATGACATTGTGTTGGAATTGAACTGTGTTGTTTACCATACCGTTCATTTCGTAAGTATAAGTATAGATGCCACACCTGTGACAGGTAAAACTATGATTTTCTTGAAAAACAGTGCCATCTGTTGCATGTAAAACCAACACTAAATATACTAAACTAAATATATTTTATATTAATATACTAAATATGTTACAATTCCATTTCAATATTTCTGATTGTATTGACAAATTGAATTTTCATAGATTTTGATTTATTTTAATTTTGATTTAATTTTTTTTGTGTGAATTGCGTTGGAATTGAGCTGTGTTGTTTACCAGACCGTTCATTTCGTGAGTATATTTTATTTTTATATTTTTTCCATATTTTCATTTAATTTTTTAACTGTTTTTCTTATATTTCAGTGATGGGAACATCAGACCATTTGGGAAGGCATCGGACGAGGGAGTGGGGAATGGTGGGGATGACGAGGGGACGGAAGTGAGAGATGGTGGGGAGGACGAGGGGACAAGGGAGGGGGTAATGGTGGGGAAGGACGAGGGGACGGGGGAGTTTTGGATGGTGGGGACGAGGGGACGGAAGTGAAAGATGGTGGGGAGGACGAGGGGACAAGGGAGGGGGGTAATGGTGGGGACGGGGGAGTTTGGGATGGTGGTGAAGAGGGGATGGGGGAATGAAGAATGGTGGGGAGGACAAAGGGACAGGGGAGTGGGGCATGGTGGGAAGGAAGAGGGGATGGTGGAGTGGGGAATGCTGTGGCTCAGGAGCCACAGCAACGCGTGGCCGCGGTACTACTAGTGTGTGTGTGTGTGTGTGTGTGTGTGTGTGTGTGTGTGTGTGTATATATATATATATGTCGTACCTAATAGCCAGAACGCACTTCTCAGCCTACTATTCAAGGCCCGATTTGCCTAATAAGCCAAGTTTTCATGAATTAATGTTTTTTCGTCTACCTAACCTACCTAACCTAACCTAACCTAGCTTTTTTTGGCTACCTAACCTAACCTTACCTATAAATATAGGTTAGGTTAGGTTAGGTAGGGTTGGTTAGGTTCGGTCATATATCTACGTTAATTTTAACTCCAATAAAAAAAATTGACCTCATACATAGAGAAAAGGGTTGCTTTATCATTTCATAAGAAAAAAATTATAGTAAATATATTAATTCAGGAAAACTTGGCTTATTAGGCAAATCGGGCCTTGAATAGTAGGCTGAGAAGTGAGTTCTGGCTACTAGGTACGACATATATATATATATATATATATATATATATATATATATATATATATATATATTATATATATATATATATATATATAAACGTAGTGTCACGAAGCCCAGTGTGATTAGTGTGTTATTTACTGTGGTTATTGCAACGTGTGGGCCCTTATTCTATGTGGTAATTAGAGCACTGTAGGTCATTGCAACAGGACACTAAAGTGTTGTGCCGTGTTCTAATATAGTTGAAATTTAGAGCACTTGCCGTGTGTGTTATTGCAAAGGGGGTTGTCTTTGTTGGTGATTGTTGCTAGTGTTGATCAATCACCGCGTGTGTTATTGCAGTTCAGTAAATCATTATAGGGGCCGTGTTCTAGTGGGTTAGAGCACTGAGAGTTATTTACTTATGTTCTGCAGTATTGTAATTGCAACCAGATTGTAGAGCAAATCACTGTGATTTGTTAGTGTGATTTATCATTGTCATGAGTGAACTCGGTTGAGACAAATACTTGGGTTATATTCTCCTGTTTATCTGGGAGGACATCGAAGTCCAGTATTCAGTGAGGTGATTGCAAGGCTATTAACGTAATCAAGAGGACACCCATTGCTTATAGAGAAGTGTTCTTTAACAATTTGAGTAACGCAAGATACGTTTGGGTTAATTATTTCCTAGGAACAGCTGTGTAAGTCTCAGGGAACCTAGCCATAAGCCGGACAAGAATTTGAGTATTGTCTGTCGTAATTATCGGTCAGTGGCAGGTAATTGACGGGTTCTAGGAAGTCAAAGTAATTCGATGCGTGTTGATCGACTCACAGAAAAGCTCCATTGTTTCATTAACGTAACGTCGTTATTGATCTGTCTGGACGTACAGGTACTTGATTGACTCGTGGGAAGAGTAATGTAATTGTATAATAACGTGAACGTGGTGAAGAATTATCGTTATTAGTCACCTGAATTGGTCTGGTATGGGTAGGCCTAGACGGAATTCATACCTTTAATATAAGTTGCTGAGTCAGTGTGAAAGGTTACGTATTTGTATAAATTATTGATTTTCGGGATAGTAATTAATTGCTCAAGGGTAATCACGAGTGATTACCCTTTTCTTAGCACTTTGAACATTGTAATTGGAGTAAACTATCATTGGGTGATAGTAACCGATAACGTAGATAACGTAACTAGTACAGAGATTAATCAGTTGTCTGGAAGTACAGGGATTAATGGGGATTACTCACTGAATGCTTGACGGGTAGTGTTGGTGTAATTTCCGAGTTACTAGTGACAGTTGTAAGTTGAATTTGTCTGTGGGAAACAAGATTAAGTTAACGTAAATGTTACTTTGATATTAACGAAATCAATTTGTTATTGATTGTTGGTCGTCCGAGGGCCGGAGTGTTATCGTAAAGAATTAATCAAGGAGGGTTGCTGGAGTTGCCAGTAATCCCCTTAGTCATTGTTATGTCATTGACAAGCTACTAAATTGATTGCATTGCAACCGCTATTGCAGGTGTAGACTGCAAGAAGCGTAGGGAACGGAGAGGAGGTTGTTGGAGACGTGTCTCAAAGGCTACCGTGTCATAGTTGCAATAGTGATTATAGATTAGCATGTCTTGCTTGCTTGATTGATTCCTCTGTGTCCACACCTGATGTTCGAGTTAGTTCATTATGCAGCTCTTGGTGGCTGGTGTCTAGCTGTCAGTGAAAGTGTCACAGGAAGGATTTCCAGTAACGTCATTGATATTTCTTCCGTTTTTGTAGTAGTTAGTACTTGTTGACTAAACTAAGTTATGTTGAACACTGTCTTTTCTTTACACCTCAAACATTTTATTGTCTCTAATATCTGCCACGCGATTATTAAATTGTGACTGCTTCTTGAGTCTAGAGCAGAATATATAGCACCACACAAAAATAAATTCTTGTCGTGAGAGCTCAGGACCTACTCGTTAGATTCGCTCCGGTGAATGACGGTCAACGGCCTAAGTGGAGGCGATTTCAAACTTTTGATGTGTCGGCGTTTGCTCGCGCCTCGTCAATTGTTCTTATATGGTCCCAGAGTGAGGAATGAGCTGCTTACTACACTGAGAGTGTTAACTAAGCAAGTCCTTCCGCAGGTGACCCATCCAGACTTTCAATTAAAGTCGACGGGTGTTTATAGGAATATTACGACAGGAATTAGGTTAAAGAAGTTAAGGATTTTTTTTTTTAGACATTATCCAAAATTCAAATACCATTTTCAAATTCCATAATCCAAACTCTCACATCAAGCACAAGACGAAGCTGGAAAAGGTTCAGAGGTATACCACCAGACTAGTCCCAGAACTAAGAAGCATGAGTTATGAAGAAAGGCTGCGTGAAATGCACCTCACGACACGAGAAGACAGAAGAGTAAAGGGAGACATGATCACTACCTACAAAATTCTAAGGGGAATTGACAGGGTGGACAAAGACAAACTCTAGCACGGTATATATATATATATATATATATATACGACAATATATATATATATATATATATATTGTGACGATAATCTCCTTCAAGAGATTGAGCCTGCTCTTCCCTCCAAAATTACGTCTTCACAATTATATAAAAAGACTATGGAAGAAATGTCCAACAACGACAACAACACCAGCACCAGCAAGGCTTGCCAGGGTGAGCAGAAACGTATGCAACCAGCCACCTGTTCGAACTCCAACCACCAAACTACCCGTTGATCGCTACGGCTCCGCTGATTGGTCGCCGGTCTGGCTGCACCTGCACTCGCCCCCAATACTACCTGATGTCTGGGGTCGCCCCAACATCAGTCCTCAGAATGTTCCGTGCTTTCGTAGCCAGCACTCCTCCCAGCTAGACGTTAGCGTGTACTGAGAGAGGTGGTGGCTTTAAGCCAATATTCCAGCACCTCCCACTTAACTTTTGTGTTGCACTTCTTATTATTTTGCCTTAACGTAACTTTCATTGTGTCATTTAAGTATTCTTATTATTTTGATTCATTGATTTTATTATACATATTTGTTTGTGCATTATTTTCATGTTTTGATTTATTTAACGTAATTAAAATTTCATTGTTAAAGTTTACTTGTGTTTTGTGTGTCTTCTCCTTACCTTACCACAGACGAAGTTCCAGTTTTTCTATTTTTTTTTATAACTATGTGACGAGGCCATACCCCTAGCCTTAAACAGCCGAACACCAACGCGTTACCGTCACAAGTTATATGGGGGCCTGTCCTAGGAGCTTCACTCAGGTACTGGTGCCAAGTGGTAATTTATGGTAAGCGTATTTAACTTTGTTAACGTAGCTTTACTATTTTTCATTCAATTTCATTTTTTATAAGGTGCGGTGTATTGTGCATTACGAGAGTAACATATAGTGAAGGTGAGACAACTTTGGATTACGTGGTGACTGTAGGCCTCAGTCATACTCTTAATTGGTCATCTCTCCCTCCATGTTATTACTCGTATTTACCATCTATGTCCCTTGAATATTTCTCATTCTGACAGATCATCATATTGGTACCCTGGTACTGTGGTCTGCCCCGGGTCAAGAGTACCCAATCTTCTGCAATCTGACTGTAGGAGGACAAAGAGGGCCATAGTTCCTCTAGCTCGAACTTTAGTTGCTGAATTGGGACCTCAGCAGCAGTTCTCGTCACCAGTTGACACCTCGCACCCCTACACGTCAGTCAGAGATGATGATACATACAACGGTAGGGAATTAGCTTATTTTTTCAGAGCACAAAAGTTCGCTAATTCTGTAAGTATCATATTAAATTCAGTAGGAAAAACTTGCTTTATGTCCTATAGAGACTTGGCAAGGTATGCCTACATCCTTGGACTACCAATTTTACTTTTGAAGCATTTAACTGTTTCATTTGTTTTCGAAACTTTGTTTCATTTGTTAGTAGGATTTTCTTGCCCTTATTCTCTTACATGAGTACCGGGTACAAGATTTCCTGCGCCCTTGATTTCATTTAATCATTTAATATCTTTCACTTAACGTTAATTGTTAAAGATCACACAGGATAGGTACCAGTTGCCACGTTGTCCTGTTTCTGACATTTCATTATTGAACATTCGTGTACCTTTATTTGCTAATTTCACCATGTTTCGTCTCCAAACTTTCCGTGCAAATCCAGCAGGTGAAATAGGGACTTTAAGTCGTGCCAAGAGGACTGAACTACAAACTCTTGCACATGAGTATCAACTAGAAGTTCCCTATCAAGCCAACAAAAATGACCTACACAACCTGTTGCTGGATTACTATTTAGAGCAAGGTAAGATAGACTCTGAAACTCATGAAACTTACTATATTGCAGATAAAACTGACTTGGCAACGATGAAACTTAAACTAGAGCTGGCTAAGATTGAACGTGAGCAGCAAAAGGAAGCCCGCGAACAGCAAAGGGAAGCCCTCGAACAACAAGAACGAGCTGCTGCCATACGAAGAGAAGAACAAGAACGCGAAGCTGCTTTGAGGAGGGAAGAACAAGAACGAGAAATCACCCTCAGAGAACGTGAAGCTGCTTTGAGGAGAGAAGAACACGAACGAGGACTCGCCCTCCAAGAACGTGAGGTTGCACTACTCCAGGAGCGGGAACGAGTACAGCTTGAAACCAAACGACGCGAGTTGGAGATGCAACGCGAACATGACAAGCAACAAGCGACTCTGGCTCTAGAGTGTCGTCAACGTGAAATCGCCTTGGAAACTTCCCACTTCACTCAACGCCAACAAGCTACTGCCAATCTTCCCGTCAGTTTTAATATATCACATGCAAGTAAGTTAATGCCATCCTTTGTAGAAGCAGAAGTTGATGTGTTCTTTACCACCTTTGAAACCCTTGCTAATCAACTCAGTTGGCCTGTCGACCAATGGGCCACACTTCTCAGAGTCCATCTTACAGGTAGAGCTGCAGTCACACTCAGTACTTTGGCGTCTGAGAATGACTACTACACTCTGAAACAAGCAGTGTTGGACGCCTACCTCCTCTCTACTGAAAGTTATAGAAGGAAATTCCGTGACCACCTGAAGGCAAGTACCACTACCTTCCTCGAGTTTGCTAACACGAAACGGAGGTATTTCATGAAATGGCTGGAAGCAGCACATGTCTCTACTTTTACAGAACTCGTCAACCTGATGCTTGTTGAAGAATTCTTGAGACGTGTGCCGCCTCCTGTCCGCCTCTACTTAGCAGATAAAGAAGAAACCGACTACCTGAAGTGTGCTAAGTCGGCTGACACTTACAGCCTCATCCACCGGCTGACACCTGAACCATCCTCCAGTAAGAAGTCGTGGTACAGTTACGAGAAGGTGAGCCCCGATCAAGCTGGTTCACAACTGTACTGCAAGTATTGTAGACTCTATGGACATACCATAGACAAGTGTGGTAAGTCTCAATACAAGGGAACCACTGACCAACAACGACCCAAACCAACTCCTCCTAAGTCCGGTAAGCCTGTGATGAATGTTGGTGTTGATGTTAATGATCTTTCTCTTTTCAGTAACCACCTGTATACTGGAACTGTCTCTGCCAACGGTTCAAATCCGGAGGGACGTTTCAAATTGAAGATCTTGAGGGACACAGCGGCTCTACAATCGATCATCTTGAAGTCGGCTGTGCCCAACATAGTCTACACCGGGGAAACAGTCTTCATCACTGACCTCACTGCTACCACTCCATACCCTCTCGCCAGAGTCCACCTGGATTGTCCCTACGTGAACGGGGAAGTCCAAGTCGCCGTCAGGGAAAAGCCTTTTCCCATGCCTGGAGTGCAACTTCTCCTAGGCAACGACTTGGCAGAAGACCTGCAACCGACCAACCTGATCGTCATGGACAAACCCCAGGTGTGTAACTCTGTGCCAAGTAACCCTATTCTTGAGTATGTTCCAGCAGAGGTTCAAGAGAGTGATGAAGTTTCTCCTCCGGTTCTCGTGACCACCCGTGCACAAGCCGCACGTCCACAGCCAGCTGACTCTACTGCTACCGCTGTCCCTCAAGACCCTCAGAAACTACCCCCGCATCTGACCAAGTTGGAGTTCCGTAAGTTGCAGAGGGAAGATCTTACTTTAACACCATTGTTTTTCCAGGCTGAGACTCAACCCGACAGTATTCCTGGGTTCTTCCTAGAGAACGACTTGCTCTACCGCAGATATAGACCCAGTAAACTGAAGGAGGAGGACGATTGGGCCAACACCGAACAACTTGTGATTCCCACCAGCCTGCGGCCCACTATTCTACACCTGGCCCATGGAGCATTCTCCCACTACGGCTTCAACAAGACTTACCATGGGATTCGCCAAGACTACTACTGGCCAGGTATGGTAAATAACGTCAAACAGTACGTAAAACAGTGTCATACATGTCAGATGGCAGGCAAACCGAACGTCTCCATTCCCAGAGCACCACTGATTCCCATACAGGTGCCTGCGGAACCTTTCCACAGACTCATAATAGACTGTGTTGGTCCTTTACCTCGGACCAGTTCAGGTAACGCCTACATCCTAACCATCCTGTGTCCTACCACCAGATTTCCCATAGCAGTTCCAGTGAAGAACATCACGGCTGCTACGGTTATCAAACATCTACTGAAGATCTTCACTCAATACGGATTTCCCAGGGAGATTCAAAGTGACTGTGGCACCAACTTCACCAGTGATCTCTTCAAAAGGACACTGGAGGAGTTCAACATCAAACAGGTATTGTCCAGCCCCTATCATCCTGCTTCACAGGGTTCTCTTGAACGTAGTCATCAGACCATCAAAGCACTCTTGAAAAAGTTTTGTAGTGAAACCTCAAAGGATTGGGATAAGCAGATTGACCTAATAATGTGTATTTTCAGAAGTCTCCCCAATGAGTCCCTAGGAGTATCTCCTTATGAGATGCTCTACGGCCGTAAGTGCCGTACTCCCCTTAAGGCTTTCAAAGACTCTCTCAGAGATGCCACCTTCAGTGAGCATCAGAATGTGCCCCAGTTTCTTCAAAACCTTCAACACATTCTAGAGAGAGTCCACCGCTTTGCTCATGATAATCTATTGAAAGCCCAGGTGAGAATGAAGACTCATTACGACCAGACCAGCAAAGTAAGAAAATTCAAGCCGGGAGACTTCGTCCTTGCTTATTTCCCTATCCCAGGTTCACCTTTACAAAACAGATTTTCAGGACCCTACTGCGTCAAAGAGTGCAGGAATAATAATAATTATGTGATAGAGACTCCAGATAGGCGGCGGAAGACCCAGCTGTGCCACGTCAACCTCCTGAAGCAATATAATGGTACTCCTCCCACTGTCTTGACTAATTATTCCACATTCACAGAACCCTACATCCACAGTGAGACCTTCCCAGCTTCTCCTCCCGAAAGCACTGACAAGGAGTCAGCGCTTTCTAATTCCGAAATCCTTAATGATCTTCCCAAATACTTTCAGGATAATCATAGTGCACCTCTCGTCAAGATCTTCAGAGAACATCAAGAGTTGTTCAGAGATGATCCCCAAGAGTGTAATGTTACCCAGCACGACATCCAACTGCTCCCCGACACCCGGCCGATTCGTCAACCCTTCTACCGAATCAGCCCGAGCAAGAAGGAAGTCATGCGTGCTGAGGTGCAATACCTCTTGGATCATGGACTGGCTACACCTTGTGAGTCCCCCTGGGCCTCACCTTGTATCTTGGTGCCCAAACCCCAAGGTAAGGTGCGGTTGTGCACTGACTATCGAAAACTGAACTCTGTCACTGTCAAGGATGCTTACCCCTTGCCAAGGATAGATGACATCCTTGATGCCATTGGTAGTGCCCAGTACTTGTCCCAAGTGGACTTGCTTAAGGGGTACTATCAAGTGTGTCTAACGGAGCGCGCTAAAGAGATATCTGCCTTCATCACTCCTTTTGGACTTTTCAGATATGAACGCCTTCCTTTCGGACTATGTAATGCCCCGGCCACCTTTCAAAGAGCTGTCAACCGTGTCATCCAGGGCTTGGATAACACATACGCCTACCTGGACGATATCGTCGTAGCCTCCAACTCCTGGAGTGAACATCTGCTCCAGCTGCGACGTCTGTTCTCCAAGCTCCTGACAGCCGGCCTCACCATCAACCTGGGCAAGTCCACTTTCGCGAAAGGTAAAGTGCGTTATCTGGGTCATGTTATTGGGAGTGGCAGCATAGCTCCGTTAGACTCACACACTCAAGCCATCCTACAGTATCCACAGCCTACCACCAGGAAGCAGCTCCTGCGCTTCCTTGGTCTTGCCTCTTACTACCGTAGGTTTGTGAGGAATTTCAGTACAGTCGCCACACCTCTAATTCTATTAACCAGTCCCAAGCAACGGTATAATTGGACCATGCAGCAAACCGTTGCTTTCGAACAACTCAAATTCCTCCTCTGTTCTAACCCCATTCTCGCCTCTCCAGATATCACCAAGCCTTTCGTCCTTCATGTCGACGCCAGTGGTACCGGCGTTGGTGGTGTCCTGATGCAACTACGAGGCGAGGAGGTTCTACCTGTCAGCTACTACAGCTACAAACTGAAACCACACCAGAGGAACTACAGCACTATTGAAAAGGAGCTACTATCCATCGTCCTGAACCTCCAACACTTCGCTCCGTACCTACAAGGCGCCAGGTCTACCACCATCTTCTCAGACCACAACCCTCTCCGCTTCCTACATCAAGCCCAATTCACCAACCAGCGTCTTCTACGATGGGCTCTGTATTTACAAGACTTCAACCTGGAGATCCGCTATATCAAGGGTTCTGACAACACCATAGCCGATGCCCTCTCCAGAGTTTATGAAGTAGAAGCGACTCCATCCATTACTCCACCACATAACGACGTACTTCTTCCAGAACCGCAGGCTTCGGGGGAGAGTTGTGACGATAATCTCCTTCAAGAGATTGAGCCTGCTCTTCCCTCCAAAATTACGTCTTCACAATTATATAAAAAGACTATGGAAGAAATGTCCAACAACGACAACAACACCAGCACCAGCAAGGCTTGCCAGGGTGAGCAGAAACGTATGCAACCAGCCACCTGTTCGAACTCCAACCACCAAACTACCCGTTGATCGCTACGGCTCCGCTGATTGGTCGCCGGTCTGGCTGCACCTGCACTCGCCCCCAATACTACCTGATGTCTGGGGTCGCCCCAACATCAGTCCTCAGAATGTTCCGTGCTTTCGTAGCCAGCACTCCTCCCAGCTAGACGTTAGCGTGTACTGAGAGAGGTGGTGGCTTTAAGCCAATATTCCAGCACCTCCCACTTAACTTTTGTGTTGCACTTCTTATTATTTTGCCTTAACGTAACTTTCATTGTGTCATTTAAGTATTCTTATTATTTTGATTCATTGATTTTATTATACATATTTGTTTGTGCATTATTTTCATGTTTTGATTTATTTAACGTAATTAAAATTTCATTGTTAAAGTTTTACTTGTGTTTTGTGTGTCTTCTCCTTACCTTACCACAGACGAAGTTCCAGTTTTTCTATTTTTTTTTATAACTATGTGACGAGGCCATACCCCTAGCCTTAAACAGCCGAACACCAACGCGTTACCGTCACAATATACATTTTATATGCACACACACAACTATAACCTGCAAACACTGCTTATGCATCGTTAATCGCCTGGAAAGAGATGTTGTTGTCTTGCCTATATACTGAGTTCTTCGAGGCTTACAGTCCCCAAGTGGACATTTGAAGGTATAGACGACGTTGGTCTCTTTTTAAAGCGTTCTGCTTTGTGTCTGGAGAGTTTCTCATGAGTAGGTTGGCCGTTTTTTTGGTTTTATAGTAAATCGTCAATTGTATCTTCTGATTTTTGTCTGTAGGGATAACGTTCCTATTAACAATATCTTTCAGGACCCTTTCTTCCGTTTTATGAGCTTTTTTATGAAGTTCCTGTAAAATAGTCTAATAGGGGGTACATAGTTGTCTCTTCAGAGGTTGCATGGCGTTTCACCTTCCTTCTTATGATGTCTTCAACGAAACCATTGGAGAAGCCGTTGTTGACTAGGACCTGCCTTACCCTACAGAGTTCTTCATCGACTTGCTTCCATCCTGAGCTGTGGCTGAGAGCACGGTCGACATAAGCGTTAACAACACTCCTCTTGTACCTGTCTGGGCAGTCACTGTTGGCATTTAGGCACATTCCTATGTTCGTTTTCTTAGTGTAGACTGCAGTGTGGAAACCTCCGCTCCTTTCCATAACTGTTACATCTAGAAAGGGCAGCATCCCATCCTTCTCCATCTCGTAAGTGAAACGCAACACAGAATTTCGCTCAAATGCCTCCTTCAGCTCCTGCAGATATCTGAGATATCTGAGCCTACACTACTTGAAGATTCACTACGTCCGTAAAGTTCCACTCCTCACTGGAAGGCCTACTCCACCTTGCAGTTCAGCTTATACTCCTCTGGTACGAGGTTCTTCCACACAAACGTTGCAGTTCTCCCACACAAACGTTGCAGTTCTTCCACACAAACGTTGTAGTTCTCCCACACAAACGTTGTAGTTCTCCCACACAAACGTTGCAGTTCTCCCACACAAACGTTGCAGTTCTCCCACACAAACGTTGCAGTTCTCCCACACAAACGTTGTAGTTCTTCCACACAAACGTTGCAGTTCTTCCACACAAACGTTGCAGTTCTTCCACACAAACGTTGCAGTTCTTCCACACAAACGTTGCAGTTCTTCCACACACACGTTGCAGTTCTCCCACACAAACGTTGCAGTTCTTCCACACAAACGTTGTAGTTCTTCCACACAAACGTTGCAGTTCTTCCACACAAACGTTGCAGTTCTTCCACACAAACGTTGTAGTTCTCCCACACAAACGTTGCAGTTCTCCCACACAAACGTTGCAGTTCTCCCACACAAACATTGCAGTTCTCCCACACAAACGTTGCAGTTCTCCCACACAAACATTGTAGTTCTCCCACACAAACGTTGCAGTTCTCCCACACAAACATTGCAGTTCTCCCACACAAACGTTGCAGTTCTCCCACACAAACGTTGCAGTTCTCCCACACAAACGTTGCAGTTCTCCCACACAAACGTTGCAGTTCTCCCACACAAACGTTGTAGTTCTCCCACACAAACATTGCAGTTCTCCCACACAAACGTTGTAGTTCTCCCACACAAACGTTGCAGTTCTCCCACACAAACATTGTAGTTCTCCCACACAAACATTGCAGTTCTCCCACACAAACGTTGTAGTTCTCCCACACAAACATTGCAGTTCTCCCACACAAACGTTGTAGTTCTCCCACACAAACGTTGTAGTTCTCCCACACAAACCTGCAAGTCCATCATCATAAATATTTAACCTAACAAAACATAATTAAATGTATTCACAGAAAATAAACTCCTCCACCCGACATCTTTTCCAACACTACGGCACCGCCGCGATGGGTCCTCCCCCATCCTGGGCGCGTCCACCTGGGAACAAGTCTTGAGGCGTCGCTAGAGCCGCCACCGGCCGCGACGCTGGCGGGCTGCCACCCCTCAGTCATCCACTGACCTCCGTCGAGAGAGGATGTACCACTCCTCCCTCCAGCATATCCACTCAACTTAAATTTCATATTTCAGCTGAATGGCTCAATAAAATTTCTACTCTATATATACATATGTTCACTATGATCGCTGGGCACACGATCAAACACTGGTAGCTAATCTAAGAAACTATTAAACAAGCTTACCGCAGGGATCTGTGACGTAGGGGCGCTCAGGCCCTGGTCCTCACCAGTGGCAGTCACTCAGGCCCTGGTCCTCACCAGTGGCAGTCACTCAGGCCCTGGTCCTCAACAGTGGCAGTCACTCAGGCCCTGGTCCTCAACAGTGGCAGTCACTCAGGCCCTGGTCCTCAACAGTGGCAGTCACTCAGGCCCTGGTCCTCAACAGTGGCAGTCACTCAGGCCCTGGTCCTCAACAGTGGCAGTCACTCAGGCCCTGGTCCTCAACAGTGGCAGTCACTCAGGCCGCTCACAAAAATCAGTATAGTACTGCTTCACAAGCCTTCTTCAAGTCCTGACTTGAGTACATGGAGTCGCCCGGCAGGCTCCACAACGGAAAGGCCTGCTTGCTTCCTGCCTCTTGAAGAAGCAACACAATTAGAGTTCCACAAAGGCACGACCGACGCGCACCTCCAGGTCGCCTCTAATTTATCAAAATCAGAGAGAAATGGTGTATGAAGTTCCCTTACAGCTTCCTCACACTTAACATCAAGTAGCCTTCACTTCAGTACTGACACACGGCGCTGTACTCTTCCTTCCCCCAAGAGACCACGACGTACACACCATCTCTGACGACTGCTGTAGCTCAAGTGAGGTCACGACCTCCTGCTAGCACCACTTCACGTCTTCAAAGTATCTACATCTCATTTCATGTCACTTATGCTCATCCTCTGCTCATATTTTTAAATTATTCACTGACGTTTATTATATATTTAATGTATACATCTTCCCTCTGACCTCTCAATCAGGTCCGGAAGGCAGAATAACTCTCACTGGGGTAGACTCGTTCCACCCAGGCTTCATGGGGTTATAACACCTGTCAATTTCTCTTGAGAATTTTGTAGATAGTGATCATGTCTCCCCTTATTCTTCTGTCTTCCAGCGTCGTGAAATGCATTTCACGACGCCTTTCTTTGTAACTCATGCCTCTTAGTTCTGTTTATATGTGTGTGTGTGTGTATTCACCTATTTGAATTCACCTATTTGTTCTTGCGGGGGTTGAGCTCTGCTCTTTCGGCCCGCCTCTCAACTGTTAATTAATCAATTGTAACTAACTACTAACTAATTTTTTTCACACACACACACACACACACACACACACACACACACACACACACACACACACACACACACACACACACACACACACACAAGAAGCAGCTCAGTAACAGCTGTCTAACTCCCAGGTACCTATTTACTGCTAGGAAACAGGGCCATCAGGGTGAAAGAAACTTTGCCCATTTGTTTCTGCCTGGTCCGGGAATCGAACCCGGGCCACAGAATTACGAGTCCTGCGCGCTATCCGCTCAGCTACCAGACCCCTAGACCCCTAGTGTGTGTGTGTGTGTGTGTGTGTGTGTGTGTGTGTGTGTTTATATTGGTTTGAATAAAAATGACTCTTGCCCATTCACGAGATTGCACGTCATAGTTATTCATTAAACTAAGGTCACTAAACCAATCACCATCAGTACGGCCAATCACCATCAGTACGGCCAATCACCATCAGTATAGCCAAATCACCATCAGTACGGCCAATCACCATCAGTATAGCCAAATCACCATCAGTACGGCCAATCACCTCGACCATCCCACGCCTGCAGTCCCATCCCTGCCTAAGTGCATTTTTCACTTACCTAAATGAATAATAAAGAATCGAGAAAGTTTATGAAGTCAAAGTATGACTTTAAAAATAGACAGTTTCAAAGTCTGGTAATCCAGGCGGAGTAGTGTGAGCCACAGAAAACGAGACGCGCGTTACCAAAATGAACCCATCAACGTGCGTCCACTCAAATGCACGCAATACCCACCCAAACGCACACATACACACTCAAAACGCACGCACGCGCACCCAAGAGCTTTAAGCTCGCCCCGCACGCATGTGGATTTGAGTACACACGATGATTGCAATTAGGAAATACAAATATAACTGAGAATTTGTTGATGTTGGTCATATCGTTATCAGGTGAAGACTTTTATACCATTATAGAAAACGTCAGCGGGAGAGAGGGGGAGACTCGTGTGGCATTTATTGGGTTTAAAACTAATTAACAAAAAATGCAGAGGAAAAACTGTCAATTGGATTAGCGGTGGTCTGAGCCTCCCGGTGTCACTTGCAACAAATAATGTCTTTGTTCACGGTGCCGAAGTGTCTTTGTTTGGGACTTTTTGAGTGTATTATGTAACGATTTTTGTGTCGTAATGTAAGTGTTTGCAGTTTTTTTAATTCATTACTTTTCTTTACTATTATTATTATTATTATTGATATTATTAATTACAATTGATTATTAGCGTAATTACTAATATTGGATTGTTGTTATTGTTAATATATTACCATTTTTGTCGATATTTGTGTGAGCTGCATCAATGTCATCTTTATTGGTCTCTTGTGTGTTGATGATAATTATTATATGGTTTAGTTTGGAATATTGTCTTACCTGATACACTCACACACACACACACACACACACACACACACACACACACACACACACACACACACACACACACACACACACACACACACAGGCTGACTCCATACACAGTTTCAAGTGTAGATATGACAGAGCCCGATAGGCTCATGAATCTGTACACCTGTTGATTGACGGTTGAGAGGCGGGACCAAAGAGCCAGAGCTCAACCCCCGCAAACACAACTAGGTGAGTACAACTAGGTGAGTACACACACACACACACACACACACACACAGGGAGGGAGGGATAATCGGTGGGTGAAGTGGGAGGGAAAATCAGCCTACTTCGAAGTGAAAAATTGTATACCAGTGAATGAAAAACTTGAAAATTAATTCAAACCATAAGGAAGTAAAGAAAGAAAGTAGCCATAGCATAACTGAAAATAAGTGTTGAACACACTGTGGCAGTGCGACACGTTTTTGGGCACACTCCCAAAAAACTCCCCCTGCCCCATCTGACCTCATTGCATTCAATTCCATCTGCATCATCCCACCTTTCAATGACCCCCTCAACCCCCAAAACCCACCCAATCCTCACCCCTCCTCATCCCCCCTTCTCGCATATGACCCCCCCTCCCCTATTCCTCCATCTCCCTCTTCCCTCCTTCTGCCACAATGCCCACACCAACCCCTGAATCACCCCTAACTAATACAACCTCTCTCCCACTCTCACTACCCATGCTCCATTCTCCCCTCTTCCCCACATAAACCCTAACTATCCTTCTCCCCCCCCACCCCCATTATCCTTCTCCCCCAACCTCTCCACCTCTGACTCTCAGCCTCACACTACCTCTCAACCCCCCTATGCCTCTCTGATCCGCCCTAATTTTCAGAACCAGTATGCCCTTCCTACCCCAGACCTTCCTACCCCAGACCTTCCTACCTACCTTCCTAAATGCCCAGACCCCAGACACCCCCCTCCCCCAGATCCCATTCGCCCGCCCAGACACCCCCCAGATGCCCCCTAGTCCCCCAATGAAAGGGGTGAACTCTGGTACCAGAGTTTCCAAGAAGAGTCTCAAGGTTTGGTACACCAATGCTGATGGGGTATCTAATAAAGCAGAAGAGATAAAAGAAAGAGTTAGTGAGGCAGATCCTGACACAGTTGCAATAGTGGAAACTAAAGTAAATGGCATGATCTCGGATGCAACCTTTCCAGAGGGGTACCAGGTGATAAGAAAAGAGAGGACACAGAGACAGGGAGGAGGAGTGGCACTACTAATAAAGCGGAAATGGAAGTTTGAAGGCCTGGAAAATCGGGGTAGGGTACCAATGAAAGCACGAGCTCCATACATGGAACTCTGACAGCAGATGGGAGGAAGATTGTGATCTTGGTAATCTACAATCCCCCACCAAACAGTAGAAGACCCAGGCAGGAGTATGATGACAACAACAAGGCATGTATAGATGAACTGCAGAAGGCAGCAACATCAGCTCACAGAATGAGAGCGAAGCTGCTGATCATGGGGGACCTAAATCATGGAGAGATAAATTGGGAATCAAGGAATCCCCATGGAGGGGACGAAACTTGGGGAGCAAAGCTAGTTGATGTTATAGACAGGAATTTCCTTACACAACATGTAAAGGAAGACACAAGGGAAAGACTAGGGAATACACCGAGCGTATTAGACCTGATTTTCACCCAGAACGTAGAAGACATCGAGAATTTGGAACATAGAAATACCTGTAGGGGCCAGTGACCATTGTGTCCTAGTCTTTGGCTACATGATGGAACTCAAACTTATAACAAAGGGACAAGAGGTCTGGGAAAGAAGAGTTGACTACAGGAAAGGGGACTGCAGGAGGATAAGGGACTATCTGGGAGAAGTGCAGTGGAAGGAGGGAATTAGAGGAGGAACAGTCCAAGATATGATGGACCTGGTCATACGGAAATGCCAGGAGGCCGGAGAGAGAGCTTTGCCAACAGTAAAGGAAAAAAGTAAGAGGGAATATAATAACCCATGGTTTAATAGACAGTGTCAGAAAGCAAAACTGAGAAGCAGGAGGGAGTGGAGGAAGTACAGAAGACAAAGGACAACAGGATCGAATGCAACAGAGCTAGGAACGATTACATTAACATAAAAAGAGTATCGGGAAGAAATTATGACAACGATAATTCAATCAAAGCGAAAAAGCAACCTAAATTACTACATAGCCATATAAGAAGAAAGATGTCGGTGAACGACCAAGTGACAAGACTAAGGAAAACGGAAGGGGCATATACAGAAAGCGACAAGGAAATTTGCGAGGCACTGAATGCAAGTTTCCATGGAGTGTTCACAACCGAGCCTGAGCAGCTCCCATTGTTGGAAGGGGTTACCCTAGAAGAAACACTATCTGATATAGAGGTGACAGCAGAGGAGGTAATGAAACAGTTGACAACATTGGATGCAACTAAAGCGGTTGGACCAGACAAAATATCACCGTGGATACTAAAAGAGGCAGCGCAGGCCCTCAGCGTGCCTCTGGCAAGGATCTTTAATGAGTCACTTATGTCGGGAGAATTGCCCAATTGCTGGAAGAAGGCAAATGTCGTACCGATTTTCAAGAAAGGTGATAGAGAAGAGGCACTTAACTATAGACCTGTATCACTGACAAGCATCCCCTATAAAATACTTGAAAAAATAATTAAGCTACGACTGGTTGCACACCTGGAGAACGTTTTAAGTTTGTGAACAAACATCTGACTTGGGTTCTGGACAGGGAAATCTTGCCTAACAAGCCTTTTGGAATTCTATGATAAAATAACGAGGATAAGACAGGCCAGAGAAGGTTGGCCAGACTGCATATTTATGGACTGCCAAAAAACCTTTGATAAAGTACCGCACATGAGACTGCTATTCAAACTTGAGAGGCAGGCAGGAGTAAGCTGAAAGGCCCTAGCATGGGTAAGGAACTACCTAACAGGAAGGAGCCAGAGAGTTACGGTAAGGAACGAGAAGTCGGACTGGCGAACAGTAACAAGTGGAGTACCTCAAGGATCGGTGCTGGGACCAATTCTATTTCTAATATATGTTAAAGACGTGTCTACAGGAGTAGAATCCTACATGTCAATGTTTGCGGATGACGCAAAGTTGATGAGAAGAGTTGTGACAGATGAGGATTGCAGGATCCTCCAAGAGGACTTGAACAGGTTGCGGAGATGGTCAGAGAAATGGCTACTGGAGTTCAACACGAAACACGAGCAAATGTAAAGTTATAGAAATGGGACTAGGTGATAGGAGACCAAAGGGTCAGTACACAATGAATGGGAACAGCCTACATGTGACGACGCGAGAAAGAGACCTGGGTGTGGACGTAACACCTAATCTATCTCCTGAGGCTCATATAAATAGGATAACGACAGCAGCGTACTCTACATTGGCAAAGGTTAGAACATCATTCAGAAACCTAAGTAAGGAGGCATTTAGGGCGCTTTACACTGCCTACGTGAGACCAGTCTTAGAGTATGCCGCCTCATCATGGAGTCCCCATCTGAAGAAACACATTAGGAAACTGGAAAAGGTTTTGAAGTTTGCAACGAGACTCGTCCCAGCGTTACGAGGGATGGGATATGAAGAGCGCCTGAAGGAACTGAGCCTTATGACACTAGCAAAAAGAAGGAAGAGGGGATGATATGAAAGGAACGTATAAAATACTCAGAGGGATTGACAGAGTGGACATAGACGAAGTGTTCACACGTAATAGTTACAGAACGAGGGGACATGGGTGGAAGCTGGAAACTCAGATGAGCCACAGGGATGTTAGGAAGTTTTCTTTTAGCGTGAGAGTAGTGGAAAAATGGAATGCACTTAAGGAGCAGGTTGTGGAAACAAATTCTATTCATAATTTTAATCCTATTTCCCTATCTACATATGATAGGGAAATAGGACTGGAGTCATTGATGTAAACAACCGATGCTCGAAAGGCGGGATCCACGAGTCAATGCTCCCATTGTTGGAAGGGGACAAATAGGTGAGTACAAATAGGTAAGTACACACACACACACACACACACACACACACACACACACACACACACACACACACACACACACACACACACACACACAAACACACAAAGAGGTGTGTGAAGAACTTGACAAGAGATTGCAGGTCTTCACAGTGGAAGGAGGAGAGGTCCCGGAAGTAAGAGAAGGGGCAGTAAACCAGGAGGCTTTGACAGGGTTCCAAATTACCAGAGAGTAGGTTAGGAAGTATCTGCTAGATCTGAACGTAAGAAAGGCTATTGGACCGGACGGAATCTCATTATGGGTACTGAAAGAGTGTGCAGAAGCACCTTGCTTACCACTCTCCATGGTGTAAAGTGAGTCACTGAAGACGGGAGACCTACCAAAGACATTGAAGACAGCTAATGTAGTCCCAATATACAAAAAGGGCGACCGACAAGTGGGACTGAACTATAGGCCAGTGTCCTTAATTTGTATACCATGCAAGGTGATCGTGAGGAAAAAGCTAGTAGCACATCTGGAGAGAAGGGAGTATTTATGACTCACCACTAACATGGGTACTGGGATGGCAAATCTTGCCTCACATGTTTAGACTTGGGTTGATATCATGCCACACCTGTCTCCTGAAGCCCACATCAAGAGGATAACAGCACCAGAATATGCCAGGTTGGCCAACATAAGAAGTACCTTTAAAAACGTATGTAAAGAATTATTTAAAACCTTGAACAAATCCACAAGGACCGTGATGAGGGTTCGAACTTACGTCCGAAAGGATCCCAGACGCTCCTTAATCGACTGAGCTACGACATGGAAAAGAATTGCAACCGGGAGTTCAACTTGACCTCACACGGATCCTGCAGTCTCCCCGAGACCCAAACCAGGTTTTGAAGATAGGTTTGTGTTTTGAAGAAGAAGAAAAACTGGGTTTGTGTCTCGGAGAGAATGCAGGATCCGTGGTAGGTCAAGCTGAACTCCCGGTTGCAATTCTTTTCCATGTCGTAGCTCAGTCGATTAAGGAGCTTCTGGGATCCTCTCGGATGTAGGTTCGAACCCTCATCACGGCCCTTGTGGATTTGTTCATTTGATGCATCACGCTATTGTGATTTCTGTGTTTTATTTATAACCTTGATTTACCACATATGTCAGACCAATCCTGGAGAATGCAGCCACAGCGTGGAGTCCGCATTTAGTCAAGCACAAGACTATCTTGGAGAAGGTTCAAAGGCATACCATCAGACTAGTACTCGAGCAGTACTAGTCTGGGCTACGAGGAGAGACTACGGGAACTAAACCTCATGTAGCTGGAAGAAAGAAGAGTTAGAGGCGACATGATCACCACATACAAAATTCTCAGATGAATTGAGAGTACATAAAAACAGTTAATTTAACACGGGTGGTACACGCACAAGGAATAAAAAATGGAAACTGAGTACCCAAATGAGTCGTAGAGACATTAGACAGAACTTTTGTTGTATCAGAGTAGTAACCAAATTGCGCAGTAGTGCAGTAATTAACATCACTGAATTAGGCAGTGTTGTGGTGGAGGCTGACTCCATACACAGTTTCAAATGTAGATATGATAGAGCCCAGTAGGCTCAGGAACCTGTACACCAGTTGATTGACAGTTGAGAGGCGGGACCTAAGAGCCAGAGCTCAACCCCCGCAAGCACAACTAGGTGAACACACGTATCTTCATTATTCTTAATAACATTTGATCATTATTGAATTAATAATAATCATTTAACTATCAAAATTTTAATAATTCAATATTTTTAATAACTATTCAATTAAATATTATTGCTATTCATTTACGGATAAATAACACTTTAAATCATTTATTGGACGAGTCGATGAATAACCCAGTGTATACATAGCTGGGGCGCCCCGCTGCCCGGTTATACCAGCAATATTTTTTTGTTCTCTAAATTATCATGCAAATGTATGCAAATGTTGATCGGCATGAAGGGAGATGTTTCGTGCAGTTACCATGGGAGGGCGTGATTGACTTTTACCAGGAATTATGTGATTGGTGGTAGGCGTAGAGCAGAGATAAGGGCAGGCGATGGGAAAGGAGAGAGAGAGAGAGAGAGAGAGAGAGAGAGACAGTGACAGAGAGAGAGAGAGACAGAGACAGAGAGTGTGTGTGTATGGAACAAGAGGATGGTTCTAGTGATTGGGTTCTATCCTCTTTACCCTCTTCCAAAGAATACGGCAAGGGGGGGGGAGGGGAGTACTAGAGGGACTAGAGAAGAATAGGGCTTGAGAGACATGGGAATGTACAGGAGAAAAGACAGGAAAAGACAGTGGGGATAGGCAAAAGCTGGGTTGTAAGGTATTGAGACAGGAATGGGACGGTACGAGATAAAATGGGTTGAGATGAATCTGGACGGAACTGGCCAGAGAGGACGGACTTGGTGTGTAATAGAATGGGATGACGTAGGATGAAATAGGGATAGGATAGAGTCTGTCCAGCTCGCAGACTTACCAGCTGGAGATGAGATAGGATGGCTATCAGCTCCTGTTGTTGCTAGAGACGCGTGGGAAATACAGGCTGAAATTCCCTTTGGCGTTGCATGTAAAATATTTGACTCTGCCAACAGGGAAAGTTGTCCCATGGGCTTCCTGTTAAACAGCCAGGAACTGGGTACACAGGAGTAGTTAGTCCGTTAAACAACCAAGAGAAGCGTATACAGTTAACGATTCATTTTTGAGTCTGTTGACCGTATTGACTTGATTGATCAATGAATTATGAGACAGGATTTGGCAGAGTAACTTTATGATGCCGTGACAAAGGTTGACAAACGGCACTATACCGTCACATCCACGCCAGACTCTTTCATGTGAGGCTTATGGAGTTATAAGCCTGGAGAGAAGCGGAACTGTTATATCTCCCCGTAAGCTTTTTACAAGGCTTTGACAAGGCTTTGACAAGCTTCGGCTGAATTGTTGGAGAACTTGGAATGTGATATTTGCACCAGATGGGCTGGGGAAAGTTTTTTTTCGCAGCAAGTGTGTTGACAGCGACAGTTTTAATCGTGAAGGATTCTTAAGTATGATTGAGAGACAGACCCGTGAGGCAGGTCCGTGAGGCAGGCCCGTGAGGCAGGCCCGTGAGGCAGGCCCGTGAGGCAGGCCCGTGAGGCAGGCCCGTGAGGCAGGCCCGTGAGGCAGGCCCGTGAGGCAGGCCCGTGAGGCAGGCCCGTGAGGCAGGTCCGTGAGGCAGGTCCGTGAGGCAGGCCCGTGAGGCAGGCCCGTGAGGCAGGCCCGTGAGACAGGCCCGTGAGGAAGACAAGAGAGGCAGGTCCGTGAGGCAGGTCCGTGAGGCAGGTCCGTGAGGCAGGTCCGTGAGGCTGGCCCGTGAAGCAGACCCGTGAGGCAGGCCCGTGAGGCAGGCCCGTGAGGCAGGCCCGTGAGGAAGACAAGAGAGGGAGGCTCGTGAGGCAGGCCCGTGAGGCAGGTCCGTGAGGCAGGTCCGTGAGGCAGGTCCGTGAGGCAGGTCCGTGAGGCTGGCCCGTGAGGCAGGTCCGTGAGGCTGGCCCGTGAAGCAGACCCGTGAGGCAGGCCCGTGAGGAAGACAAGAGAGGCAGGCCCGTGAGGCAGGCCCGTGAGGAAGACAAAAGAGGCAGGCCCGTGAGGCAGGCCAGTGAGGAAGACCCGTGAGGCTGGCCCGTGAAGCAGACCCGTGAGGCAGGCCAGTGAGGAAGACAAGAGAGGTAGGCACTGATTCATGACACGACACATGTGAAATATTTCATGGCCAGCACCAGTGGCCAAGACACAATTAGACAAGTTCCTGCAAGAAGTGGCGGGAGCAGCCGGCTGGTGGTGGACATGCGGGCCAGCGGGCTGCTCCGAGCTAGTCTTCTAGTAGTCTAGTTAGTTATGGCAAGATAAGCCCGGCCCCATGGCGAGCTTTGGGGAGTTGGAAAACTCTCAGAACCCACCACAGACATACTCCAGGTATACTTGATACGTTAGACTCAAGCTAACATCAGCCTTTTGAGTCACTCGATAAACAATAATATCTTCCTGAATCCAGTTACTGAAACACGGGACATGTTACCTGGATTGTACCTGGATGGGGTTCTGAGAGTTCTTCTACTCCCCAAGTCCGGCTTGGGACCGGGCTTGACTTGTGAGCTTGGATAAGTTTACAGTTTATATCCATAAGTTGGATAAAGTTAGATTTAGGAAAGACCTGGGTAAATACTAGATCGGTAACAGGGCTGTTGATTTGTGGAACCAATTACAGCGTAAAATAATAGAAGTAGGGTCTGTTGATTGTTTCAAGCGTGGGTTAGACATATATTTGAATAAGATTGGGTGATTTTAATTAGGAGCTGCCTCGTATGGGCTAATAGACCTTCTGCAGTTACCTCAATTCATATGTTCTTATGTTCTAATCATGACTCCCAGATCCCTTTCGCAATCCGACTTCACAATCTCAACACCATCCAGCTCGTATCCCGCCACACACGCACACCGAAACTACAACGTTGGTACAACGTTCGAACAAGTTTTAACACCTCCTGACCAGTTATAACAACCAATATAGCAAGTTGTAACAACGTTCTAATACGGCATAAACACGTTAAGCCAAGATGTAACAACTTTATTACAAGTTGTAACAAGTGGAAAATAGAGACAGTTTCGGTTTGTTTCCAGGGAATCTTATAACTCTCTTTTGACCAATTCAAAACCCTATTTAGATCGCTTTAGAAGTGATAGTGAGTCTTTTTTCCGTGTATATTCCCGCTCATGATCCCCGTGTCCTGGTCACTGGGGTCGTGTATACTGTATCTGTGTTGTAACGGACCCTCAACTGTACCCAAGCCACCCAGCTGCGGCCCTTCTTGGCCGAGACCACCCCTGGCCGAGACCCCCCCCCTGGCCGAGACCACCCTGGCCGAGACCCCCCCCTGGCCGAGACCCCCCCCTGGCCGAGACCCCCCCTGGCCGAGACCCCCCCTGGCCGAGACCCCCCCTGGCCGAGACCCCCCCCTGGCCGAGACCCCCCCCTGGCCGAGACCCCCCCTGGCCGAGACCCCCCCTGGCCGAGACCCCCCCTGGCCGAGACCACCCCTGGCCGAGACCACCCCTGGCCGAGACCACCCCTGGCCGAGACTCACCCTGGCCGAGACTCACCCTGGCCGAGACCACCCTGGCCGAGACTCACCCCTGGCCGAGACCACTCTGGCCGAGACTCACCCCTGGCCGAGACCACCCTGGCCGAGACCACCCCTGGCCGAGACCACCCCTGGCCGAGACCACCCATGGCCGAGACCACCCTGGCCGAGACCACCCTGGCCGAGACTCCCCCTGGCCGAGACCACCCCTGGCCGAGACCACCCCTGGCCGAGACCACCCTGGCCGAGACCACTCCTGGCCAAGACCCCCCCTTGGCCGAGACCCCCCCCCCTGGCCGAGACCCCCCCCCCTGGCCGAGACCACCCTGGCCGAGACCCCCCCCCTGGCCGAGACCACCCTGGCCGAGACCACTCTGGCCAAGACCCCCCTGGCCGAGACCACCCCTGGCCGAGACCACTCCTGGCCAAGACCCCCCCCTGGCCGAGACCCCCCCCCTGGCCGAGACCCCCCCCCTGGCCGAGACCACCCTGGCCGAGACCACCCTGGCCGAGACCACTCTGGCCGAGACCACTCCGGCCGAGACCACCCTGGCCTGCTACAGATGTTGTTTTAGATTCAGCTACTTAGAACAAAAGTTCCCAAGTAGCACGGGCTATGGTGAGCCCGTAGTGGACTTAAACGGCACAGGAGCAGGGCTGTGACTGGTGCTACAGGGCCCCACAATAACAGAGGGCGGTGCGTGGTAATCACAATATAAGACGTGATGCATCAACCAACCTTCTCGTGCAGGTCCTGTCATTGTGGACGTTATGGGTCCCAACGTGCAAATTACAGAGTACTATGAATAGTAGCAGCAACTAAGTATCCACGTTTTCTATACATCGGTAGTTTAGGTTAGATGGGTGGCTTGGGTTTGAACGCTTGTGTTTAGGCTAGGACTATGTATTTTGTACGTTGTAGCAAATCTAGACAACGGATTGGCTAAAAATAATGTGAAAATGAATAACCGTGAATGTTAAAGATTCGCTACCTGGAACAAAGTTCCAAGTAGCACGGGCTATGGTGAGCCCGTAGTGCCTTCTAATAACCACGAAGGGAACTGGAATGCTTGTGAGCGGTTTCGTATCTCAACACATTCTTAAAGGTAATTATGCAATAATCTTGAGAGCCAGAGGCGTGGCAGAGAGCCGAGCATCAAACAGATGGATGCTGTGATCTGAGATCTTTTCACGAGATGCAACCAAGAAGCTCAACCCACACGCAACGGAATCTCGACGTTGTTGCAACGTAAAAATAACGTTTTTTGTTATGTCTTTTCCAACACAGAATATATATATATATATATATATATATATATATATATATATATATATATATATATTTATTTATTTATTTATTTATTTTGGTAGCAGTCTTTCTTGTAAATATATGTTTTTAAATTATGACCGAAAAAGTAAGATTAATAATTCTAACACGAATTTTCGCAATATTTCTTATGTTTCTTTTTACTGTCGATGGTAATTGAAAAATCAATTCTCCAAAATTCATTTTTATTTCTAGTCTGACGAGACGCTTGAACGCGTTTCGTAATAACTTACTTCATTTTCAAAGACTTTAGTTTACACACACAACTGTAACCTGAAAACACTAAACAGAGTCATACTTATATTGACACTAAACATCTCATCCGTCGTACTTATACTCGTATTTGGGTGACGTGATATGGTGCAACATTTTTGGATGACGTGAACAAACATGTGACAATTACAAGACAGAACACGAAGCAATGGGTATTAATTGGATATGAGAATATAAGAATAGAAGTAACTGCAGAGGGCCTATTGGCCCATACTTCCTCTTGATGCTTCTATATTGGTTCGGAGTCTTGAAGTGGGTAGAATATAGTTGTGCATTAATTGGCTGTTGATTGCTGGTGTTGACGTTTTGAAGTGTAGTGCCTTGCAGATGTCAAGCCGCCTGCTATCGCTGTATCTATCGATGATTTCTGTGTTGTTTGTTAAGACTTCTCTGGTGATGGTCTGGTTGTGAGAGGAGATTATATGTTCCTTTATGGAGCCCTGTTGTTTATGCATTGTTAATCGCCTGGAAAGAGACGTTGTAGTCGTGCCCATACACTGAGTTCTTTGGGGCTTACAGTCCCCAAGTGGGCATTTGAAGGCATAGACGATGTTGGTTTCCTTCAAGGTATTCTGCTTTGTGTCTGGAGAGTTTTTCATGAGTAGGTTGGCCGTTTTTTTGGTTTCATAGTAAAACGTCAATTGTATTTTCTGTTTTTTGTCTGTAGGGATAATGTTCCTATCAACAATATCTTTCAGGACCCTTTCCTCCGTTTTATGAGCTGTCGAGAAGTTCCTGTAAAATAGTCTAATAGGGGGTACAGGTGTTGTGTTAGTTGTCTCTTCAGAGGTTGATGGCGTTTTACCTTTCTTCTTATGATGTCTTCAACGAAACCATTAGAGAAGCCGTTGTTGACTAGGACCTGCCTTACCCTACAGAGTTCTTCATCGACTTGCTTCCATCCTGAGCTGTGGCTGAGAGCACGGTCGATGTAAGCATTGACAACACTCCTCTTGTACCTGTCTGGGCAGTCGCTATTAGCGTTGAGGCACATTCCTATGTTTGTTTCCTTAGTGTAGACTGCAGTGTGGAAGCCTCTGCTCCTTTCCGTGACTGTTACATCTAAAAAGGGCAGCTTCCCATCCTTCTCCATCTCGTAAGTGAAACTCGACACAGAATTCTGCTCAAATGCCTCCTTCAGCTCCTGCAGACGTCTGACATCAGGTACCTGTGTAAAAATGTCAACATACCTGCAGTATATGGCCGGTTTCAAGTTCATGTCAACTAAGACCTTCTGTTCAATGGCACCCATGTAGAAGTTCGCAAACAGGACACCTAGGGGAGAACCCATGGCGACCCCATCTACTTGCTTATACATGTGCCCATCTGGGCTCAAGAAGGGTGCCTGTTTAGTACAAGCTTGGAGTAGTTTCCTTAGAATGTTTTCTGGTATGTCAAGAGGAGTACAAGCCGGATCACTATACACTCTGTCCGCTATCATCCCAATTGTTTCATCCACATGTACGTTGGTAAACAGTGATTCTACGTCCAACGAGGCTCTAATCCCTGTGGCCCGTGTGCCCCGCAGTAAGTCAACAAATTTCTTTGGAGACTTCAGGTTGAAAGCGCAAGGTACATAAGGAGTCAGCAAACCATTGAGTCGCTTCACCAGTCTGTTCGTGGGTGTGGGTATCTGGCTGATGATTGACGGAAGTGGGTTTCCTGGCTTGTGGGTCTTGACATTTCCATACGCATACCCAGGTTTGTATTCCCCAATAACCTTTGGCAGGTGGAGTCCGGATTTCTTGGCGTTTACAGTTTCGATCAATCTGTTTACCTTTGTTTTCAATTCGGCTGAAGTGTCCTTCGATACCCTTTGGAATTTAGTTTAGTCAAAGAGTATGAGGTTCATTTTCGCCAGATATTCGTCTTTTTTTTAAATTTTTATAACTTTTTTACATTTTTAACATTATATATATATATATATATATATATATATATATATATATATATATATATATATATATATATATATATGTATATATATGTATATATATGTATATATATATATATATATATATATATATATATATATATATATATATATATATGTATATATATATATATATATGTATATATATATATATGTATATATGTCGTACCTAGTAGCCAGAACTCACTTCTCAGCCTACTATGCGAGGCCCGATTTGCCTAATAAGCCAAGTTTTACTGAATTAATATATTTTCTCTAATTTTTTTCTTATGAAATGATAAAGCTACCCATTTCATTATGTATGAGGTCAATTTTTTTTATTGGAGTTAAAATTAACGTAGATATATGACCGAACCTAACCAACCCTACCTAACCTAACCTATCTTTATAGGTTAGGTTAGGTAGCCGAAAACGTTAGGTTAGGTTAGGTTAGGTAGGTTAGGTTGTCGAAAAAACATTAATTCATGAAAACTAGGCTTATTAGGCAAATCAGGCCTTGCATAGTAGGCTCAGAAGTGAGTTCTGGCTACTAGGTACGACATATATATATATATATGTATATATATATATATATGTATATATATATATGTATATATTGTTGGGGGTTTCACCTCTCTATAATTCTCTACCCTTACTCTGGGGTGAGCAATAGTTATGCTCAAGGTAACTCACCGTAGCCCTGCGGGTCTTCCCTCGATCCTCACGGCGCCACTGCACGCCAGGAGAGTCTCCCAGTCAATCTTAACGGCCTCTTATTAAGAAAGAGTGAGAACACGACTCGATCACATCGACCGTCGTGTGCCCTCCCCAACAATAGGGCTCTACGGTTAATCACAAAGTCGCCAATTGGTGTTTAAGGTGGCCAATAACACCATCAGTGGACTGGTGTATTCAGTGGTAGCCTTGGCAAGGTCACACTCAAAGATCAGGAATCAGGCAGGTACTTGTTGTTATCACTCTATGTTTACCAGTATAATATAGCCACAAGATCAATGGAGGGGATGATAAAAACACTAAGAGATAGTTTTGTATTTTACTTAAAATGTATGAAAGATGTCACAAGGCCACACAATAACCGATAAATCAACTGATCCTGACTCGGCCGGTAATTCCCACGGATATTATGCGACCGCTAGAGGGCAACACTCTCCCCTCCTCATCAAGTGTCAAGAACAGCTGATCGCAATGGTCTCTCCGCGCGAAATTTGCTTGTTTTCTAGATTCGCGCGCGCGGTTTCTTTAAATTCTCCAATATTACTAGAAACTCGCACACTCGATATTGGCTAAATAAACCGTATTACTCAGTTACACTGTACTCAGGCTCAAACAGTCTTTTCTACAATCAATGCTATAATGATTCACTGTAATGGTCTTACACTGTTATTTATCCAACAATATATTATGAAATATTAACACTGGAGTTTTCAGTACTTTCTCTCGTTGGCGATAACGCAATGATTCACTGTACTCACAAATGATTATTCACTGAATGAACATAGACATATATATGGTATATAAATCAATCATCAATACATGGAAAATAAATAGTTTCTGGGCACATAGCCTAACCTCCGAATACTGGCATAATATTACATATAATTTACCACTATATGTTCATATCAAAATCTATAGAAAGATATACACAACACAGTAAATTTATCACTGGTTCTTGGTGTCTGTACACACCAATAATCAACATGAATATTACAAGCACTCTTGATAGTACTGTCTAGCACACTGGTGCTTTACCATGACATAGGTGAGACTTGCTCACGACATATAAAATCTTCAGGCTAGATAGTATAGCCAAATAATATAGCTAACTAAAGGGGAATGGGGAGGGAACTAGAACCACCTACTTCACCCTATCCTCCGATGAGAGTCGAGATGTAGCTCCTGGTCCTCGTGTCGGGAACGCCCCCACACTACACGTCGTCGTGTCCTACCAGAGCCTCTCGTCGTCCCACCGTTTAGCGCGTCGTCTCCGTGCCTCCTCACTGCAGGTCCGTCCTCCTCCTTGACTTCTTGAAGGTTGGAGTCGGTCTCCTGGCCGTCGTCTTCTCCCAGCAACGGCTGTCGCCTACGTCTCAGCTACAGTCGTTCGGTTTCCCCAAATAGTCCTCTCTTCCTCAGCTACCCAGTGGCTCTGTCAGCCACTACGCTGTCACGAACTGGTGAATTGCCACAGACGTCAACCTACGTCACTGCACGGCTTCACTGCTACTGGCACAGTACCTGACTGGAGCACTTGTTGCTCATATAACCGTCAATTCCCTCTTCTGGTTCAACACATGAACTAGGGAAGACTTCTCAGAGTACTGGCGGACTTCAGGTGACGCGTAAATCCACGGTAGTGGGAAACAGCTGTCCGACAGACAGGACCACTCGTCGCACGTCCGACCTCTATGACGTGTCGTGTCTGACTGCTGGCGCCAGCCCGGCGCGCTGGCCGGACCCCCTTCCTTCGTAACGTCACTTTTGCCACGGGAGGTTTTCATTGGCTCCCGGTGCCACACTGCTGTCGGTGACCAATCCGGTGCCACTGACGTCACACGGTTTTGGCGGGAGATCAGGGAAGCCAGCGCCATTTTGGCTCCCTAAAGGGCCTAAACCACAGGCCAAAATATCACTATTTCACAAATTTCTCGGCTCCCCGAGAACACTTCACTCTCTCCCATATATCAAATTGTAGCCTGCAACGTAGAGAACGCTTGGGAAAAGTAGACATGACTCTTACTGCAGGCGTGGGAGAATTATAAGGGGGGGAACTCCATCACAATATATATATATATATATATATATATATTTTTTTTTCAATAGGGAAGGGAGTACCACCTCTGGCTGGAAGAAGGGGGACCCATAGCCTCGGAGGAAACCACACATAACGCATTGGAGGGAATGTAGGTCCCCTCCAATACAGTTTCTGTGTGCTTTTCTCCTACCACCCCCTTCCCTTTTTTTTTTTTCCTTTATTGTGTATTTAAAGGTTACAAAACATACAAGACAAATGCCTAAAGGTTATGGATCTCTTGAAGCTCCTCCGCTTCTGGACAGGAACCGAGGACGCAGCAAGCATTTCCCCTCTGGATCGCCACACTGAGACGCTGAAATAAAAAACTGGAAGCCCTTGGGTCTCTGGTGACGTCAATGAGCCTGGAACCCAATTCCTTGAGAAATCCCAAGGCACTCTTGCCCCAGGGGCCATGCGTCTCAGACGCTATGGGAACAAAGAGGTATTGACCTTCCAGTCGCCTGTACTTGAGTGATTTTGCTGTTTCCCTGTGGTTGGCCGCCCCACCTGCTTGATCAGCTCCGAAGTGTACATAGGTGTCAGCCAGGGTGGATACACATGTGTAGTCCCACACCAACTGTCTACCCTCCTTCCATGGGTATATGGTGATGCCATCAGGGCGAAGTGCGGGGAAATCCGGGTTTTGGACCCCTAGGATGCGAGGTTCTCTCTCCGCTGGGCACCCAGCTGAGACGAGGCTTCTCTTGATGATGTCATTGACCTCGTTGTGTCTTGCATGCCAGCCCTTTGTGCTTCCGCAATGCAACCCATGCAGTCCGTATTGGTCTGCTTCCACCCTGTTGCAAATACACTTGTATTCAGTGTGAATTGGGGCACCAAGGCGGAGGGCTACTGCTACACGAAGGGATTCTGGATCTAGGCGCGTGCCCATTGCTGACATGGGTACTGCCAGGAGGAAGTCTCCTGCATGGGGGCACGCACTGCTCTGAGGCGGGCTTTCTCCTTGTATGATGTTGCGACGCTGAGCATGGCATCAGCTACTTTTTCCACTAGAGGGTGGTCCCAGCCGGACTGTTTGTGTTGTTTTGTTGGCTCTATAATGGTTGCTGGGGCTGCAAGAACATCCCACTGATTTGAACATTCAGTGAAAGCAGGATCGTGTATTCCTGCTGAATCCCTCAGGGTTGCAGGTAAAATATCTCTGACGAGGTCGTGTGATGCATGAGAGGAGGAAAGGAAGGCTGGTAGAGCAATTTGGGAGGCTGTGCGGACACCAAGGCCGCCGAGTCTTACAGGAAGGGTTGCTTGCTCCCACTGAGAGTCGTCCAATGGCAGGTTCAGGACTTTCACCAGCATGGACCTCAGAAGGGTGTCATACACATTTAACTTAGGGCTGCTGTAGGATGGAGAACATCTCAGAAAGTAGGTCAACTTAGGGAGAGACAGGCATCTTGTAAGAAGAAAGAGAGCATCATGGGCATCAATCTTGTCAATCCTGCCCTGCATTCTCTTTAGGTCCCCCCCCCCCCACTCCCACCACACCCACTCTTCACCCCCTCCCCCCCCCCCACCACTCGTCGTTCTCACTCTCCCTCACTATATATATATATATATATATATATATATATATATATATATATATATATATATATATAATATAATATATATATATATATAACACACACACACACACACACACACACACATTAGTATGGTCACCGACTTCAAATTTAGGACCATGAGAGACAGACACAGTATAGACGGGTGTCTTGGAGATAGATCACAACGAAAGCGAAATAAAGACTGGAACGGACAGACATGTTAGGAAGGGAAGCCAGAAACAGACATATCAGTATTATGTAAAAAAGGACAAACTGAGAAGTAGACAGATAATAGAAGACTCCTCCACACACATTACTGTGAACACCTCCCCCACCCCTTTCCCTCTCCCCTGCCCCCTCCAGTCCCTCTCCCCTGCCCCCTCCAGTCCCTCTCCCCTGCCCCCTCCAGTCCCTCTTCCCCCCACTTCATTTCGTCCCCCCCCCACTCCCACCACACCCACTCTTCACCCCCTCCCCCCCCCCCACCACTCGTCGTTCTCACTCTCCCTGGCCGCCAATTTTGGTCCAGAATGCGTGTGAATGTCGCTGGCTTTTAGATTACTTATTTACAGTAAGTTATACTCGTATTACGGAGGTATGGGGTGGTGGGGGGGGGGGGGGTTGATGAGGGTTTGTGGTGGTGGGGAGTGAGAGAATGTATACTCACCTAATTGTGCTTGCGGGGGTTGAGCTCTGGCTCTTTGGTCCCGCCTCTCAACCGTCAATCAACTGGTGTACAGATTCCTGAGCCTACTGGGCTCTATCATATCTACACTTGAAACTGTGTATGGAGTCAGCCTCCACCACATCACTGCCTAATGCATTCCATCTGTTAACTACTCTGACAGTAAAAAAAAGTTCTTTCTAACGTCCCTGTGGCTCATTTGGGTACTCGGTTTCCACCTGTGTCCCCTTGTTCGCGTACCACCCGTGTTAAACAGTTTATCTTTATCTACCCTGTCAATTCCTCCGAGAATTTTCTAAGTAACGATCATGTCTCCCCTTACTCTTCTGTCGTCTTGTGTAGTGAGGTACGTTTCTCGCAGCCCTTCTTCGTAACTCATGCCTCTTATGAACAAATCCACAAGGGCCGTGACGAGGATTCGAACCTGCGTCCGGGAGCATCCCAGACACTGTGTGTGTGTGTGCGTGTCATGCCTCTTAGTTCTGGGACTAACCTAGTGGCATATGTCTGAACTTTTTCAAGCTTCGCCATGTGCTTGACAAGGTACGGGCTCCATGCTGGGGCCGCATACTCCAGGATTGGTCTTACATATGTGGTATACAAGATTCTGAATGATTCCTTACACAGGTTCCTGAAGGCAGTTCTGATGTTAGCCAGCCTCGCATACGCCCCAGATGTTAGTCTTTTGATGTGGGCTTCAGGAGACAGGTTTGGTGTGATATCAATTCCTAGAATCCTGGCGGGTTCTGGCGAGTGCTGGTGGGTTCTGGCATCTGATGGCGGGTTCTGGCGAGTGCTGGTGGGTTTTGGCATGTGCTGGTGAGTTCTGGCATGTGCTGGTGGGTTCTGGCATGTGCTGGTGGGTTCTGACATGTGCTGGTGGGTTCTGGCGAGTGCTGGTGGGTTCTGGCATGTGCTGGTGGGTTCTGGCATCTGATGGCGGGTTCTGGCGAGTGCTGGTGGGTTCTGGCATGTGCCGGTGGGTTCTGGCATCTGATGGTGGGTTCTGGCATGTGCTGGTGAGTTCTGGCATGTGCTGGTGGGTTCTGGCATGTGCTGGTGGGTTCTGGCATGTGCTGGTGGGTTCTGGCATGTGCTGGTCGGTTCTGGCATGTGCTGGTGGGTTCTGGCATGTGCTGGTGAGTTCTGGCATGTGCTGGTGGGTTCTGGCATGTGCTGGTGAGTTCTGGCATCTGATGGCGGGTTCTGGCATCTGATGGCGGGTTCTGGCAAGTGCTGGTGGGTTCTGGCATGTGCTGGTGGGTTCTGGCGAGTGCTGGCGGGTTCTGGCATGTGCTGGTGGGTTCTGGCATGTGCTGGTGGGTTCTGGCATGTGCTGGTGGGTTCTGGCATGCATGTGCTGGTAGGTTCTGGCATCTGATGGTGGGTTCTGGCATCTGATGGCGGGTTCTGGCGAGTGCTGGTGGGTTCTGGCATGTGCTGGTGGGTTCTGGCATCTGATGGCGGGTTCTGGCGAGTGCTGGTGGGTTCTGGCATGTGCTGGTGGGTTCTGGCGAGTGCTGGTGGGTTCTGGCGAGTGCTGGTGGGTTCTGGCATGTGCTGGTGGGTTCTGGCGAGTGCTGGTGAGTTCTGGCATGTGCTGGTGGGTTCTGGCATCTGATGGCGGGTTCTGGCGAGTGCTGGTGGGTTCTGGCATGTGCTGGTGGGTTCTGGCGAGTGCTGGTGGGTTCTGGCGAGTGCTGGTGGGTTCTGGCGAGTGCTGGTGGGTTCTGGCATGTGCTGGTGGGTTCTGGCATGTGCTGGTGGGTTCTGGCATGTGCTGGTGGGTTCTGGCATCTGCTGGTGGGTTCTGGCATCTGCTGGTGGGTTCTGGCATGTGCTGGCGGGTTCTGGCATCTGATGGCGGGTTCTGGCATGTGCTGGCGGGTTCTGGCATGTGCTGGTGGGTTCTGGCATGTGCTGCTGGGTTCTGGCATCTGATGGCGGGTTCTGGCATGTGCTGGTGGGTTCTGGCATGTGCTGGTGGGTTCTGGCATGTGCTGGCGGGTTCTGGCATGTGCTGGTGGGTTCTGGCATGTGCTGGTGGGTTCTGGCATGTGCTGGCGGGTTCTGGCATGTGCTGGTGGGTTCTGGCGAGTACCGGCGGGTGCTGGCGAATACCGGCGGGTGCTGGCGAGTACCGGCGGGTTCTGGCTGGTTCCTGGTTTACTTCTTGTCTCAGTCCGGGACTGACATACTACAGGGAAGGAGTATTGACGACGTCTGCTTCTGAGCACTAGACTAGTCTCCCTCGCCGACCTAACCTAACCTTCCCCGCAGTGTATAATATATTTTCACATGACTTCAACACTCGGTAATAACTAGGGTTCACCTTGACCCACATAGTTGTCATGGCATAATAGGAGGAAGCATTAAGCACACTCATAAAATGATAGACATAAAAAACGTAATTTTTAATGACAAAAAAATTAATTTTTCCTGAAAATTTGTAAATATACATTTTTTGGAAAATTCACTCGGAGGTTTAGCCTCATCCACGATGGAATATAAATACCATTGACACGGTACTAATGTGTGCACTCGACAGTGACACGGCACTAACGTGTGCACTCAACAATGACACGGCACTAACGCGGTTCACTCAACAGTAACACGGCACTAATGTGTGCACTCGACAGTGACAAGGCACTAACGTGTGCACTCAACAGTGACACGGCACTAACGCGGTTCACTCAGCAGTAACACGGCACTAATGTGTGCACTCAACAGCGACACGGCACTAACGCGGTTCACTCAGCAGTAACACGGCACTAATGTGTGCACTCAACAGTGACACGGCACTAACGTGTGCACTCAACAGTGACACGGCACTAACGTGTGCACTCAACAGTGACACGGCACTAACGTGTGCACTCAACAGTGACACGGCACTAACGCGGTTCACTCAGCAGTAACACGGCACTAACGCGGTTCACTCAGCAGTAACACGGCACTAACGCGGTTCACTCAGCAGTAACACGGCACTAACGCGGTTCACTCACCAGCAACACGGCACTAACGCGGTTCACTCAGCAGTAACAAGGCACTAACGCGGTTCACTCAGCAGTAACACGGCACTAATGGCAAATATGCAGTCATCTTAACAAATAATTCTCTGAGGCCTTTGATCAAAAGTTACGTCAACTCCAAACTCAGGCGAGAGGAATCAAGTCAAAAACTTTCCTCTGCCATTAGGCTTGAGCGCTAACTGGAATATATCATCAAGTGTCACAATATTTAATAATCATCACATAGCGTTGCTTAAAATAAAAAATTACATTAAAATATTAATAATTATAATGCTGAATGCTAATTGTTCTCCTTTAGGAACGTCCAGTAACAAAGGGAAATTGGGAGGGAAGTTTGACTTAACTACCAGTTGGGGCGAGGAACTACGCCTTGCCCCAGACCTGCACGTCCTCCTAATAGAACGTCGAATTTTTGACGTATGCTCCACTTAAGGCCAAAAATTGTCATATTAGAAAATGGTGCCGGCTCGCGAAATTGATCGACGGACTGTCCCGTTTTCTGTTTTGGGTCCTCTGGTAGGTTAGGATAAGGGCACTTTAGTACGACAGTTTCTTGACGTTGGGGAAACTTAGGAGGACGGGGTGTGAGACGTCGCTGGGACTATTGTCCTTAGTGACGTCACTCCCCCCACTGGCTATGCTGTGATCTTGTATGCACAATTCCGCCAGCACTCTGGTAGCTCGGTGCATACAACACTGACTCCCCCACCTGTACGCACCCTCACCCACCTGTTCGCACCTTCACCCACCTGTTCGCACCCTCACCCACCTGTTCGCACCCTCACCCACCTGTAGCACTAGCCTGAGTAGACATGCCCGTCCTCCTAAGATTTCCCGAAGTCAAGAAACTGTCGTACTAAAGTGCCCTTGTCCCAGCCTACCAGAGGACCCAAAACGAGAACTGCTCTGGCTGTTGTGGGGTACGTTTGTTTCGTCTGGCCACTGCAGTTGTTGTTAACCCAGCGAGGAGTGAGAACCTGGGTGTCGCTGCTGACGTGGCTTGTATCTCGTGTTTCTGCTGAAGGGCCCCTGAGGCCATGACGGTCTGCAATCATGGGGGGGGGGCCTGTGCCCCCCTGTCACCAGGCAGGCCTCCATTGACCTGGAGTTCTCTGGGATTGCTTCCTACCACGCTATGGAGGTGGTGGTGATTGATATGCTACGTGTCCCAGTGGAGTCTGTGTGTGTGGTGTGCAACTACTTGCCGGACAGCAGGCGATTATCAAGTTTGGCTCGCCGGCGATTTATCAAGATCTCATCACGCGCTATGATGGGCGTTCGCTCTTCCTGGAGATGGTGGGTCGGTGACCCTCTCAGACCTTTGTGGAGCCACAACGTATGTGGCAGTGCATGGGATGCCTTTGGAGTTCCCTGAGGATCTCCTACGTCGGTACTTTGGCCGGTTTGAGCGGGTCCTACATGTGAGGATGAATGCCGTCCCTACCGGGAGATGGAAAGGGATCCCGTGCTGGACCCGCACTCTCGCCATGTGCCTCCGGGATCTTGTACTGTCCTCCATGTTGTTGGGGTTACCGATTCGTGTTTTTCACGCAGGACAACCTTGGACATGTTTCAGGTGCGGCCTACCGGGTTACCTGGCAGCGGGGTGTGAAGAGCGCTGGGTCACCCCTGTTGACCTCTTCCAGGAGGAGGATTTTTCCCCGTTGTCGGCCCCGGACCTCTCTCCGCGTGCTGGACCGTGTGTTGACTCCCTGCCAGTTTCTGCCCCGGTGTTGGGTGGAAGTGTGGATGTTGACTTGGGGGTTTGGGGCGGCCCCGACCCTGCCACCGGCTTCCCCGCCTCCGACGTCCCTGCCCCCTGCTGCCCCAGCTCGCCCCGTCTCAGCCGCCCCTGCCTGCTCCGATACCTGATACCTTATGGTACCTGCATGCGGCACCTCTTCTGTCCCTTTGGATGTCCGCGGCGAGGTGTCTCCTGCTGTGTGTTTTCCGGTGCCCCCGGCCGTGGAGGCTGTGGTTCTCAGGGGCCGGGCATTGATGGCGTGTCCGTCGGAGAGTTCTGATGTGTTACAGAATGATGAGGGTGACAGCTCGGACGACCGGCAGCCTGTCTCCAAGCGCTTGAGGCGGGTCCCGAGTACGTCTCCCCTTCGTGGTGTGCCTTGGGTGGAGGTGGGGGAGTATGTTGATCCGGCGTCTTCCGCTGAGGTTGGCGGTGCTGTGGGGGACTCTGTGATACCTCCTGAGTCGCCCTCTACGCCTGCTGCTGTTGGCTCCCCATGGTGGGAGGTTACTCCTGCCGATCGGGACCTCGTCGTGGTGTTAAGGAAGGATGTGCGCCAGGGTGCCTCTGCTCCTGTGCCCGGTGGTGGGGGGCACTGACGCGTCTGTGTCCTCTGCGGGTCCCCACAATTTGCAGCCCCATGAGAAGCCTCGTGTGCAGGCCAGTACGAAGCCCTGTGCGGTGCCCGGCGTGGCGCTCGGAGCGCCTCTCTGTGCAGCGCCCGGCGTGGCGCTCGGAGCGCCTCTCTGTGCAACGCCCGGCGTGGCGCCCGGAGCGCTTCTCTGAGCAGATTCCAGTGCAAACTCCGTAGTGTAGACCTCTTCCCTGTGATCGTGGCCGACGAGGGCGTGGTCTCTCGGTCGCAGTGTTTGGGCCCCACTTGGGATGACAGGGTGCGTTCTGGCCCGTGGTGCTCGTCGACTATTTGGGGTACCGAGATTGAAGGGTTTATATATGGGGTACCTGATTTTGATGCCTCGGCCTTGTCCGTCTCCAGGACGACCGGTGCCCGACGACGTACAGATGGTTTGGGAGGTGTACTGCTTGCACTTCCCGGCGCAGGAGTTTCTGGACAGGTATCGATAGTGCCTGTGTTTGTTTGTATACTCCCTGACTGTGATTTTGTTCCCATGTCTGTGGTTGTGTGTGTGTGTGTTTACGTGTTAGGGTTTGCCCTGTTGGGTGATGTGCTTGCTTGTGTGTTGCGTATGCATTTTTTTTGGTTGTGCTGTGCTATTTGTGTCCTGTGTGTGTTTGTGTTCTGTTGCTTGTGTGGTTTCCGAGGCTGTTGGGTGTGTGTATGTGTGCGTGCGTGTGTGTTTGCCTGTTTTGGTGTTTGTTTGTTTTGTTTTATATATATGGTGTCATTTCTTGTGTTATTTCCCTGCCCCTGGGTGTTCCGGTTATGAATTCATGACTGTCTTTGTTATTTGTCCTGCTTGTGTGGCCCTTCAGGCTAGCTTGTGTACCTAGATTTGTAATTGTTGTTTTGTTCCATATCGTTCTGTGTTTTTTATTTCATGTTTTCTGTTGTATGCTTGTTTTGTTTTTCGGTTTTGTGTATTCTTTCTCTGTTGTTTTCATGTTTTGTTTTATGCTTTAAGGTTCACTGCTTGTGCCGTTTGCCTGACTGTTTTTATGTGTATTTAATGTGCTTTATCAATTAAAGAAAAAAGAGGACCAAAACAGAAAATGGGTCTACATCTTTTTTGCGAGCCCGGACTATTTTCTAGCACGACAATTTTTGGCCTTCGGTAGAGTATACGTCAAAATGCGACGCTCTATTAGGAGGACGGGTTAAGCAGGGAGTGTTGCTCTTGTAGCCCACGGACCCTGGTGTAACTATAGAGTACAGGGGCTCTACACTAAATGGCTCCACAAAACCGATGACCCTTCAACCACTGTCGCTTCTTGTTGGCCGATATTTCTATTTCTATATATACAAGAGTTCTTACATTCTTGTACAGTCACTAGCACGCGTAGCGTTATGGGCAAGTCCTTAATCCTAATATTCCCCGGAATACGACTCTGCCAAATCATTTAAGATAAGCCCCGAAATCATCTCAAGATAACCTCTCTGCTTGTTTCACTGCCTCTTCAACCATGGAGTTAATCCTGATCGTCTCACCGATTAATCTCCTGTAAAGGAGATTAATAATTTCTATGACGTCGTATTCCCGTGTTAGGGTGACCATGTGCCAGTTGTGTCCCGCTCTAAGGCTCTCTACCACTGGTCCTCCTGCAGGAAACTGATCCTTGCTGGTACTCGTCTCGTGTCCTCCTCGACCCCATTGTTAAGACGCCTACCTTCATCAGGTCGACTGTGTTCTCCAGGAGAATATTGTAGCTGTCATTTGTTGTGTGTGGGTGTGTGTGTGGGTGTGTGTGTGTGGGTGTGGGTGTGTGGGTGTGGGTGTGTGGGTGTGGGTGTGTGGGTGTGTGTGGGTGTGTGTGTGTGTGTGGGTGTGTGTGTGTGTCTGTGTTTGTGTGTGTACTCACCTTTTTGTACTCACCTACTTGTGCTTGCGGGGGTTGAGCTTTGGCTCTTTGGTCCCGCCTCTCAACTGTCAATCAACTGGTGTACAGATTCCTGAGCCTACTGGGCTCTATCATATCTACATTTGAAACTGTGTATGGAGTCAGCCTCCACCACATCACTGCTTAATGCATTCCATTTATTAACTACTGACACTGAAAAAATTCTTTTTAACGTCTCTGTGGCTCATCTGGGTACTAAGTTTCCACCTGTGTTCCCTTGTTCGTGTCCCACCCGTGCTGAAGAGTTTGTCTTTGTCCACCCTGAGAATTTTGTAGGTGGTTATCATGTCTCCCCTTACTCTTCTGTTTTCCAGGGATGTGAGGTTCAGCTCCTTTAGCCTTTCCTCGTAGCTCAATCCTCTCAGTTCCGGGACGAGCCTGGTGGCATACCGCTGAATCTTCTCTAACTTTGTCTTGTGTTTAACTAGGTATGGATTCCAGGCTGGAGCTGCATACTCCAGGATTGGTCTTACATAAGTGGTATACAGGGTTCTGAAAGATTCCTTACACAAGTTTCTAAAGGCAGTTCTTATGTTGGCCAGTCTAGCATATGCCGCTGATGATATTCTTTTGATGTGGGCCTCTGGGGACAGGTTCGGTGTAATATCAACCCCCAGATCTTTCTCTCTATTTGACTCTTGCAGGATTTCCCCTCCCAGATGATACCTTGTGTTCAGCCTCCTGCTCCCTTCGCCTAATTTTATCACCTTACACTTTCCTGAGTTGATCTTTAGCAGCCATTTTCTAGACCATTCCTCCAGTTTATCCAGGTCATCCTGTAGTCTCTGTCTATCTTTATCCGTCTTGATTCTTCTCATAATTTTTGCATCATCAGCAAACATCGAGAGGAACGAGTCTATACCCTCCGGAAGATCGTTCACATATATTAGAAACAGGGTGGGTCCAAGTACTGAGCCCTGTGGGACTCCGCTGGTGACATCTCGCCACTCTGATGTCTCCCCCCCTTACCGTTACTCGCTGTTTCCTGTTACTTTTGTACTCCTTTATCCACTGGAGCACCTCCCCTTTTACTCCTGCCTATTGCTCCAACGTTTTTAACAGCCTTTTATGGGGTACTGTGTCAAAGACTTTCTGGCAGTCCAGGAAAATGCAGTCGGCCCACCCTTCTCTTTCCTGCCTTATTTTTGTTGCCTGGTCATAAAATTCTATTAAACTTATGAGGCACGATTTACCATTCCTGAACCCATGTTGGTGGTGTGTTACAAAGTTATTTCCCTCCAGATGCTCTACGAGCCTTTTCCTCACGATCTTCTCCATCACCTTGCATGGTATACAAGTTAAGGAAACTGGCCTGTAGTTCAGTGCCTCTTGCCTGTCACCCTTCTTGTATATTGGGACCATGTTAGCTGTCTTCCAACTTTCTGGTAAGTCTCCTGTTTCCAGTGACCTGTTATACACCATAGAGAGTGGCACACTTAGTGCTTCTGCACCTTCCTTTAGTATCCATGGTGAGATTCTGTCAGGCCCAACAGCTTTTGTCACATCCAGCTCCAGCAGACACCTTTTGACCTCATCACTGGTGAGGTCAAATTCCTCCAAGGTTGCTTGGTTTGTCGCCTCCTCATTTAGTGCAGGGGCTTCTCCTTGTTCTATTGTGAAGACCTCCTGGAATCTCTTGTTGAGTTCTTCACACACCTCCTTGTCATTCTCTGTGTATCTGTTCTCCCCTTTCTGCAGCTTCATCACTTGTTCCTTCACTGCTGTTTTCCTCCTGTTGTGGCTGTGGAGCAGCTTTGGTTGGGTCATGGCTTTACTCGCGATGTCATTTTCAAACTGTCTCTCTGCTTCCCTCCTCACTCTAAGGTACTCATTTCTGGCCCTCAGATATCTCTCCCTGCTCTCTGGTGTTCTGTTATTTCTGTAGTTTCGTTTCTCCATGTTCTTTTACTCAGTTGCTTCGCTACCTTGCATTCCTGGCTGAACCATGGGTTTTTCTGTTGTTTTCGTTTTTCTCCTTTTGGACCGGGATAAACCTGTCTGCAGCTTCCTGACACTTCTGGGTGACAAAATCCATCATGACCTGCACATTCTTGTCTCTAAGTTCTGTTTCCCATGGTATTCCCCTGAGGAAGTTCCTCATCTCGTCATATTTTCCTCTTCGGTAATTCAGTCTTATTCCCTCCGCTCCTATCCTTGGATAGGTTATCCCTACCTCCACCAAGTGTATGTGTGTGTGTGTTCGTTCCAACAGCCGCCCACACTAACATTCTCCTGAATACTGATGACCACGCCCACCTCTCGCCCCATCCCCCCTCTCCCCCCCTCTCTCTCTCTCTCTCTCTCTCTCTCTCTCTCTCTCTCTCTCTCTCTCTCTCTCTCTCTCTCTCTCTCTCTCTCTCTCTCTCTCTCTCTCTCTCTCTCTCTCTCTCTCTCTCTCTCTCCCCCTCTCCCCCCCCCCCCCCCTCCCCTCCCTCCCCTCCCTCCCCTCCCTCCCCTCCCTCCCTCCCTCCCTCCCTCCCTCCCTCCCTCCCCTCAATACCAATCATCACCGCCATCCTCTGTGTACCCATATTAACCTCTTTCCTTCACTAACTTCCTCTCTTCTCTCCATCTGACTTGCTTCTCCCCTTCTAAATATTTTGTCGCTTATCACCCCTCTCTTCACCATCCCCCTCCTCCTCTTCACCATCCCCCTCCTCCTCCTCACCATCCCCCTCCTCCTCCTCACCATCCCCCTCCTCCTCCTCACCATCCCTCTCCTGCTCTTCACCATCCCCCTCCTCCTCCTCCTCACCATCCCTCTCCTCCTCTTCACCATCCCTCTCCTCCTCTTCACCATCCCTCTCCTCCTCTTCACCATCCCTCTCCTCCTCTTCACCATCCCCCTCCTCCTCCTCACCATCCCTCTCCTCCTCTTCACCATCCCTCTCCTCCTCTTCACCATCCCTCTCCTCCTCTTCACCATCCCTCTCCTCCTCCTCACCATCCCCCTCCTCCTCCTCACCATCCTTCTCCTCCTCTTCACCATCTCCCTCCTCCTCCTCACCATCCCTCTCCTCCTCTTCACCATCCCTCTCCTCCTCTTCACCATCCCCCTCCTCCTCCTCACCATCCCTCTCCTCTTCACCATCCCCCTCCTCCTCCTCACCATCCCTCTCCTCCTCTTCACCATCCCCCTCCTCCTCGTCACCATCCCTCTCCTCCTCTTCACCATCCCCCTCCTCCTCCTCACCATCCCTCTCCTCTTCACCATCCCTCTCCTCCTCTTCACCATCCCTCTCCTCCTCTTCACTATCCCTCTCCTCCTCTTCACCATCCCCCTCCTCCTCTTCACCATCCCCCCCCCCTCCTCCTCCTCCTCACCATCCCTCTCCTCCTCTTCACCATCCCTCTCCTCCTCCTCACCATCCCTCTCCTCTTCACCATCCCCCTCCTCCTCCTCACCATCCCTCTCCTCTTTACCATCCCTCTCCTCCTCCTCACCATCCCTCTCCTCCTCTTCACCATCACTCTCCTCCTCTTCACCATCCCTCTCCTCTTCACCATCCCCCTCCTCTTCCTCACCATCCCTCTCCTCCTCTTCACCATCCCCCTCCTCCTCCTCAACATCCCTCTCCTCCTCTTCACCATTCCCCTCCTCCTCCTCACCATCCCTCTCCTCCTCTTCACCATCCCTCTCCTCCTCTTCACCATCCCTCTCCTCCTCTTCACCATCCCCCTCCTCACCATCCCTCTCCTCCTCTTCACCATCCCCCTCTTCCTCACCATCCCTCTCCTCCTCTTCACCATCCCTCTCCTCCTCTTCACCATCCCCCTCCTTTTCCTCACCATCCCCCTCCTCCTCTTCACCATCCTTCTCCTCCTCCTCACCATCCCTCTTCCTCCTCACCATCCCCCTCCACCTCCTCACCATCCCCCTCCACCTCCTCACCATCCCCCTCCTCCTCCTCACCATCCTCCCTCCTCCTCCTCACCATCCCTCCTCCTCCTCCTCACCATCCCTCCTCCTCCTCCTCACCATCCCTCCTCCTCCTCACCATCCCCCCTCCTCCTCACCATCCCCCCTCCTCCTCCTCCTCCCCATCCCCCTTCCTCCTCACCATCCCCCCTTCTCCTCCTCACCATCCCCCTTCTCCTCCTCACCATCCCCCTTCTCCTCACCATCCCCCCTCCTCCTCACAATCCCTCGTCCTCCTCCTCACCATCCCCCCTCCTACTCACCATCCTCCCCTCCTACTCACCATCCCCCCTCCTCCTTCTCACTATCCCCCCCTCCTCCTCACTCTCTCTCCCCTCCTCACTATCCCCCCTCCTCCTCACCATTCCCCCCTTCCTCCTCACCATTCCCCCTTCCTCCTCACCATTCCCCCCTTCCTCCTCACCATCCCCCTTCCTCCTCACCATTCCCCCTTCCTCCTCACCATTCCCCCTTCCTCCTCACCATTCCCCCTTCCTCCTCACCATCCCCCTTCCTCCTCACCATCCCCCTTCCTCCTCACCATCCCCCTTCCTCCTCCTCACCATCCCCCTCGTCCTCCTCACCATCCCTCCTCCTCCTCCTCACCATCCCTCCTCCTCCTCACCATCCCTCCTCCTCCTCACCATCCCCCCTCCTCCTCACCATCCCCCCTCCTCCTCTTACTCCCCATCCCCCTTCCTCCTCACCATCCCCCCTTCTCCTCACCATCCCCGTTCTCGTCCTCACCATCCCCCCTCCTCCTCACAATCCCTCGTCCTCCTCCTCACCATCCCCCCTCCTACTCACCATCCCCCCTCCTCCTCACTATCCCCCCCTCCTCCTCCTCACTATTTCCCCTCCTCACCATCCCTCTTCACCTCCTCTCCTCACCATTCCCCCTTCCTCCTCACCATTCCCCCCTTCCTCCTCA
>NW_025573359.1:0-89618 GCF_020424385.1 Procambarus clarkii
TCGCATAGTTTTGGCCGCTAGCGGCGAAAATCGCGCGGTTTTTGGCCGGTAGCGGCGAAAATATCGCAATTTTTGCCCGCGAGCTGCAAAAAATTGCATGGTTTTGGCCGCTAGCGGCGTAAATCGCGCGGTTTTTGGCCGGTAGCGGCGAAAATCACGCTATTTTTGGCCGGTAGCGGCGAAAATCGCAATTTTTGCCGGCCAGCTGCAAAAATCGCATGGTTTTGGCCGCTAGCGGCGTAAATCGCGCGGTTTTTGGCCGGTAGCGGCGAAAATCACGCTATTTTTGGCCGGTAGCGGCGAAAATCGCAATTTTTGCCGGCCAGCTGCGAAAATCGCATGGTTTTTTGCGCAAAATAGTGCGGTTTTCGGCCGTTAGCGGCAAAAATCGCCCGATTTTAGGCCGCTAGCGGCAAAAATCGCACGGTTTTTGGCCGCTATTGGCGAAAATCGCGCTATTTTTGGCCGGAAGCGGCGAAAATCGCGATTTTTGCCCGCCAGCTGCAAAAATCGCATGGTTTTTGGCCGCTAGCGGCGAAAATCGCAATTTTTTTGCCCGCCAGCTGCGAAAATCGCATGGTTTTTGGCCGCTAGCGGCGAAAATCGCGCTATTTTGGCCGGTAGCGGCGAAAATCTCGCGATTTTTGCCCGCCAGCTGCGAAATCGCATGTTTTTGGCTGCTAGCGGCGAAATCGCGCTATTTTTTGGCCGGTACCGGCGAAAATCGCGGTTTTTTTGCCCGCCAGCTGCGAAAATCGCATGGTTTTTGGCCGCTAGCGATGAAATCGCGCGGGTTTTTTGCCGGTAGCGGCGAAAATCACGCTATTTTTTGCCGGTAGCGGCGAAATCGCGATTTTTTGCACCGCCAGCTGCGAAAATCGCATGGTTTTTGCGAAAATAGCGCGGTTTTCGGCCGTAGCGGCAAAATCGCCCCGATTTTAGGGCCGCTAGCGGCGAAAATCGCACGTTTTTTGGCCGCTAGCGGCCAAAAACCATGCTATTTTTGCAGCTGGCGGGCAAAAATAGCGATATTTTCGCCGCTAACCGGCCAAAAACCCGCGCGATTTTCGCCGTTAGCGGCCAAAAACTATTGCGATTTTTCGCAGCTGGCGGGCAAAAATCGCGATTTTTCGCCACTACCGGCCAAAAATAGCGCGATTTTCGCCAATAGCGGCCAAAAACCGTGCGATTTTCGCCGCTAGCGGCCTAAAATCGGGCGATTTTTTGCCGCTAGCGGCCGAAAACCGCGCTATTTTGCGCAAAACCTATGCGATTTTTGCCGGTAGCGGCCAAAAATAGCGCGATTTTCGCCGCTAGCGGCCGAAAACCGTGCGATTTTCGCCGCTAGCGGCTAAAATTGCGCGATTTTCGCCGCTAGCGGCCAAAAACCATGCGATTTTTGCAGCTGGCGGGCAAAAATAGCGCTATTTTCGCCGCTACCGGCCAAAAACCGCGCGATTTTCGCTGCTAGCGGCCAAAAACTGCGATTTTCGCAGCTGGCGGGAAAAAATCGCGATTTTTCGCCGCTACCGGCCAAAAATAGCGCGATTTTCGCCATAGCGCGCCAAAACCGTGCGATTTTCGCCGCTAGCGTCCTAAAATCGGGCGATTTTTGCCGCTAAACGGCCGAAAACCGCACTATTTTTGCGCAAAAACCATGCGATTTTCGCAGCTGGCGTGCAAAAATCGCGATTTTCCGCCGCTACCGGCCAAAAATAGCGCGATTTTCGCCGCTAGCGGCCAAAAACCAGTGCGATTTTTCGCAGCTGGCGAGCAAAAATCGCGATTTTCCGCGCGCTACCGGCCAAAAATAGCGCGATTTTTCGCCGCTAGCGGCCAAAAATCGGGCGATTTTTCACAAAAAATCGGGCGATTTTCACAAAAAATCGGGCGATTTTTGCCGCTAACGGCCGAAAACCGCGCTATTTTGCGGAAAAACCATGCGATTCTCGCAACTGGCGGGTAAAAATCGCGATTTTCCGCCGCTACCCGGCCAAAAAAAAAAGCGCGATTTTTCGCCGCTACCCGGCCCACCAAACGCCCGCGCGATTTCACGGCCGCTAGCGGGCCAAAAACCATGCGATTTTTTTGCAGCTGGCGGGCAAAAATAGCGATATTTTTCGCCGCTATCGTCCAAAAACCGCGCGATTTTCGCCGCTAGCGGCCAAAAACTATGCGATTTTTCGCAGCTGGCGGGCAAAAATCGCGATTTTTGCGAGAGGAACATACAAGGCGCCAGGTCTACCACCATCTTCTCAGACCACAACCCTCTCCGCTTTCCTACATCAAGCCCAATTCACCACCAGCGTCTTCTACGATGGGCCTCTGTATTTACAAGACTTCAACCTGGAGATCCGCTATAATCAAGGGTTCTGACAAACACCATAGCCGATGCCCTCTCCAGAGTTTTATGAAGTAGAAGCGACTCCATCCATTACTCCACCACATAACGACGTACTTCTTCCAGAACCGCAGGCTTCGGGGGAGAGTTTGTGACGATAATCTCCTTCAGAGATTGAGCCTGCTCTTCCCTCCACAAATTACGAACGATCGCAAAAATCGCGATCGCGTCACACGCGATCGCGTGTGACGGTTACGCGTTGGTGTTCGGCTGTTTAAGGCTAGGGGTATGGCCTCGTCACATAGTTTATAAAAAAAATAGAAAAACTGGAACTTCGTCTGTGGTAAGGTAAGGAGAGACACACAAAACACAAGTAAACTTTAACAATGAAATTTTAATTACGTTAAATAAATCAAACATGAAAATAATGCACAAACAAATTCTTATAATAAATCAATCAATCAAAATAATAAGAATACTTAATGACACAATGAAAAGTTACGTTAAGGCAAAATAACAAGAAGTGCAACACAAGGTAAGTGGGAGGTGCTGGAATATTGGCTTAAAGCCACCACCTCTCTCAGTACACGCTAACGTCTAGCTGGGAGGAGTGCTGGCTACGAAAGCACGGAACATTCTGAGGACTGATGTTGGGGCGACCCCAGACATCAGGTAGTATTGGGGGCGAGTGCAGGTGCAGCCAGACCGGCGACCAATCAGCGGAGCCGTAGCGATCAACGGGTAGTTTTGTGGTTGGAGTTCGAACAGGTGGCTGGTTGCATACGTTTCTGCTCACCCTGGCAAGCCTTGCTGGTGCTGGTGTTTGTTGTCGTTGTTGGACATTTTCTTCCATAGTCTTTTTATATAATTGTGAAGACGTAATTTTGGAGGGAAGAGCAGGCTCAATCTCTTGAAGGAGATTATCGTCACAACTCTCCCCCGAAGCCTGCGGTTCTGGAAGAAGTACGTCGTTATGTGGTGGAGTATTAGATGGAGTTGCTTCTACTTCATAAACTCTGGAGAGATCATGGGCTAAGATGTTGTCAGTCTCTGGTATAGCGTGTCTCCAGGTTGAATTTCTGCAGTTAGCAAGCCCATAGTAGAAGACGTGGAGATGAGAAGTGGGCGTGCTGCAGGAGGTGTAGGGTGGTGTGGTCCGTATTGATGGTGGACCGAGCACTTTTCAGGTGTGGAGTGAAGTGCTGAAAGCTTCAGGATGAGGAAGAGTAGCTCCTTGCCAATTGTTCCGTCGTTCCTTGTAGCAGTAGTCGCTGACAGGTGTATTCTTCTCGCCTCGTTGCTGCATCACGACACCACCATCGTCGGTACCATTGGCGTCGACATGGAGGATGAAGGGCTTATCTTACGAGGTGAGAGTGGAATTAGAAGAGGGCATAGGAGCACGATTATTATCCTGAAAGCATTTGGGAAGATCATTAAGGATTTCGGAATTAAAAAGCGCCGACTCCTTGTCAGTGCTTTCGGGAGAAGCTGGGAAGGTCTCACTGTGGATGTAGGGTTCTGTGAATGTGGAATAGTTAATCAAGACAGTGGGAGGAGTACCATTATATTGCTTCAGGAGGTTGACGTGGCACAGCTGGGTCTTCCGCCGCCTATCTGGAGTCTCTATCACATAATTATTATTATTCCTGCACTCTTTGACGCAGTAGGGTCCTGAAAATCTGTTTTGTAAAGGTGAACCTGGGATAGGGAAATAAGCAAGGACGAAGTCTCCCGGCTTGAATTTTCTTACTTTGCTGGTCTGGTCGTAATGAGTCTTCATTCTCACCTGGGCTTTCAATAGATTATCATGGGCAAAGCGGTGGACTCTCTCTAGAATGTGCTGAAGGTTTTGAAGAAACTGGGGCACATTCTGATGCTCACTGAAGGTGGCATCTCTGAGAGAGTCTTTGAAAGCCTTAAGGGGAGTACGGCACTTACGGCCGTAGAGCATCTCATAAGGAGATACTCCTAGGGACTCATTGGGGAGACTTCTGAAAATACACATTATTAGGTCAATCTGCTTATCCCAATCCTTTGAGGTTTCACTACAAAACTTTTTCAAGAGTGCTTTGATGGTCTGATGACTACGTTCAAGAGAACCCTGTGAAGCAGGATGATAGGGGCTGGACAATACCTGTTTGATGTTGAACTCCTCCAGTGTCCTTTTGAAGAGATCACTGGTGAAGTTGTGCCACAGTCACTTTGAATCTCCCTGGGAAATCCGTATTGAGTGAAGATCTTCAATAGATGTTTGATAACCGTAGCAGCCGTGATGTTCTTCACTGGAACTGCTATGGGAAATCTGGTGGTAGGACACAGGATGGTTAGGATGTAGGCGTTACCTGAACTGGTCCGAGGTAAAGGACCAACACAGTCTATTATGAGTCTGTGGAAAGGTTCCGCAGGCACCTGTATGGGAATCAGTGGTGCTCTGGGAATGGAGACGTTCGGTTTGCCTGCCATCTGACATGTATGACACTGTTTTACGTACTGTTTGACGTTGTTTACCATACCTGGCCAGTAGTAGTCTTGACGAATCCCATGGTAAGTCTTGTTGAAGCCGTAGTGGGAGAATGCTCCATGGGCCAGGTGTAGAATAGTGGGCCGCAGGCTGGTGGGAATCACAAGTTGTTCGGTGTTGGCCCAATCGTCCTCCTCCTTCAGTTTACTGGGTCTATATCTGCGGTAGAGCAAGTCGTTCTCTAGGAAGAACCCAGGAATACTGTCGGGTTGAGTCTCAGCCTGGAAAAACAATGGTGTTAAAGTAAGATCTTCCCTCTGCAACTTACGGAACTCCAACTTGGTCAGATGCGGGGTAGTTTCTGAGGGTCTTGAGGGACAGCGGTAGCAGTAGAGTCAGCTGGCTGTGGACGTGCGGCTTGTGCACGGGTGGTCACGAGAACCGGAGGAGAAACTTCATCACTCTCTTGAACCTCTGCTGGAACATACTCGAGAATAGGATTTATTGGCACAGAGTTACACACCTGGGTTTTGTCCATGACGATCAGGTTGGTCGGTTGCAGGTCTTCTGCCAAGTCGTTGCCTAGGAGAAGTTGCACTCCAGGCATGGGAAAAGGCTTTTCCCTGACGGCGACTTGGACTTCCCCGTTCACGTAGGGACAATCCAGGTGGACTCTGGCGAGAGGGTATGGAGTGGTAGCAGTGAGGTCAGTGATGAAGACTGTTTCCCCGGTGTAGACTATGTTGGGCACAGCCGACTTCAAGATGATCGATTGTAGAGCCGCTGTGTCCCTCAAGATCTTCAATTTGAAACGTCCCTCCGGATTTGAACCGTTGGCAGAGACAGTTCCAGTATACAGGTGGTTACTGAAAAGAGAAAGATCATTAACATCAACACCAACATTCATCACAGGCTTACCGGACTTAGGAGGAGTTGGTTTGGGTCGTTGTTGGTCAGTGGTTCCCTTGTATTGAGACTTACCACACTTGTCTATGGTATGTCCATAGAGTCTACAATACTTGCAGTACAGTTGTGAACCAGCTTGATCGGGGCTCACCTTCTCGTAACTGTACCACGACTTCTTACTGGAGGATGGTTCAGGTGTCAGCCGGTGGATGAGGCTGTAAGTGTCAGCCGACTTAGCACACTTCAGGTAGTCGGTTTCTTCTTTATCTGCTAAGTAGAGGCGGACAGGAGGCGGCACACGTCTCAAGAATTCTTCAACAAGCATCAGGTTGACGAGTTCTGCAAAAGTAGAGACATGTGCTGCTTCCAGCCATTTCATGAAATACCTCCGTTTCGTGTTAGCAAACTCAAGGAAGGTAGTGGTACTTGCCTTCAGGTGGTCACGGAATTTCCTTCTATAACTTTCGGTGGAAAGTAGGTAGGCGTCTAACACTGCTTGTTTCAGAGTGTAGTAGTCATTCTCAGACGCCAAAGTACTGAGTGTGACTGCAGCTCTACCTGTAAGATGGACTCTGAGAAGTGTTGCCCATTGGTCGACAGGCCAACTGAGTTGATTAGCAAGGGTTTCAAAGGTGGTAAAGAACACATCAACTTCTGCTTCTACAAAGGATGGCATTAACTTACTTGCATGTGATATATTAAAACTGACGGGAAGATTGGCAGTAGCTTGCTGGCGTTGAGCGAGGTGTGAAGTTTCCAACGTGTATTCCGTTGACGACACTCAAGAGCCAGAGTCGCTTGTTGCTTGTCATGTTCGCGTTGTATTTCCAACTCGCGTTGTTTGGTTTCAAGCTGTAAGCGTTCCCGCTCCTGGAGTGTTTCAAGCTGTACTCGTTCACGTTCACGGAGCATTGCCAACTCACGTTCCTTGAGGGCGATCTCTTCCCTTCGTATGTCAGCTGCTTCCCTTTGCTGTTCACGGGCTTCCCTTTGCTGCTCACGTTCAATCTTGGCCAGCTCTAGTTTGAGTTTCAGCGTTGCCAAATCAGTTTTATCTGCAATATAGTAAGTTTCATGAGTTTCAGAGTCTATCTTACCTTGCTCTAAATAGTAATCCAGCAACAGGTTGTGTAGGTCATTTTTGTTGGCTTGGTAGGGAACTTCTAGTTGATACTCATGTGCAAGAGTTTGTAGTTCAGTCCTCTTGGCACGACTTAAAGTCCCTATTTCACCTGCTGGATTTGCACGGAAAGTTTGGAGACGAAACATGGTGAAATTAGCAAATAAAGGTACACGAATGTTCAATAATGAAATGTCAGAAACAGGACAACGTGGCAACTGGTACCTATCCTGTGTGATCTTTAACAATTTAACGTTAAGTGAAAGATATTAAATTAAATCAAGGGCGCAGGAAATCTTGTACCCGGTACTCATGTAAGAGAATAAGGGCAAGAAAATCCTACTAACAAATGAAACAAAGTTTCGAAAACAAATGAAACAGTTAAATGCTTCAAAAGTAAAATTGGTAGTCCAAGGATGTAGGCATACCTTGCCAAGTCTCTATAGGACATAAAGCAAGTTTTTCCTACTGAATTTAATATGATACTTACAGAATTAGCGAACTTTTGTGCTCTGAAAAAATAAGCTAATTCCCTACCGTTGTATGTATCATCATCTCTGACTGACGTGTAGGGTGCGAGGTGTCAACTTGTGACGAGAACTGCTGCTGAGGTCCCAATTCAGCAACTAAAGTTCGAGCTAGAGGAACTATGGCCCTCTTTGTCCTCCTACAGTCAGATTGCAGAAGATTGGGTACTCTTGACCCGGGGCAGACCACAGTACCAGGGTACCAATATGATGATCTGTCAGAATGAGAAATATTCAAGGGACATAGATGGTAAATACGAGTAATAACATGGAGGGAGAGATGACCAATTAAGAGTATGACTGAGGCCTACAGTCACCACGTAATCCAAAGTTGTCTCACCTTCACTATATGTTACTCTCGTAATGCACAATACACCGCACCTTATAAAAAATGAAATTGAATGAAAAATAGTAAAGCTACGTTAACAGAGTTAAATACGCTTACCATAAATTACCACTTGGCACCAGTACCTGAGTGAGGCTCCCGGACAGGCCCCCATATAACTTGTGACGGTTACGCGTTGGTGTTCGGCTGTTTAAGGCTAGGGGTATGGCCTCGTCACATAGTTATAAAAAAAATAGAAAAACTGGAACTTCGTCTGTGGTAAGGTAAGGAGAAGACACACAAAACACAAGTAAACTTTAACAATGAAATTTTAATTACGTTAAATAAATCAAAACATGAAATAATGCACAAACAAATATGTATAATAAAATCAATCAATCAAAATAATAAGAATACTTAAATGACACAATGAAAAGTTACGTTAAGGCAAAATAACAAGAAGTGCAACACAAAGGTAAGTGGGAGGTGCTGGAATATTGGCTTAAAGCCACCACCTCTCTCAGTACACGCTAACGTCTAGCTGGGAGGAGTGCTGGCTACGAAAGCACGGAACATTCTGAGGACTGATGTTGGGGCGACCCCAGACATCAGGTAGTATTGGGGGCGAGTGCAGGTGCAGCCAGACCGGCGACCAATCAGCGGAGCCGTAGCGATCAACGGGTAGTTTGGTGGTTGGAGTTCGAACAGGTGGCTGGTTGCATACGTTTCTGCTCACCCTGGCAAGCCTTGCTGGTGCTGGTGTTGTTGTCGTTGTTGGACATTTCTTCCATAGTCTTTTTATATAATTGTGAAGCCGGTAGCGGCGAAAATCGCGATTTTTGCCCGCCAGCTGCGAAAATCGCATGGTTTTTGGCCGCTAGCGGCGAAAATCGCGCTATTTTTGGCCGGTAGCGGCGAAAATCGCGATTTTTGCCCGCCAGCTGCGAAAATCGCATGGTTTTTGCGCAAAATAGCGCGGTTTTCGGCCGTTAGCGGCAAAAATCGCCCGATTTTAGGCCGCTAGCTGCGAAAATAGCACGGTTTTTGGCCGCTATTGGCGAAAATCGCGCTATTTTTGGCCGGTAGCGGCGAAAATCGCGATTTTTGCCCGCCAGCTGCGAAAATCGCATGGTTTTTGGCCGCTAGCGGCGAAAATCGCGCGGTTTTTGGCCGGTAGCGGCGAAAATAGCGCTATTTTTGCCCGCCAGCTGCAAAAATCGCATGGATTTTTTTGGCCGCTAGCGGCGAAAATCGCGCAATTTTTGGCCGCTAGCGGCGAAAATCGCACGGTTTTTGGCCGCTAGCGGCGAAAATCGCGCTATTTTTGGCCGCTAGCGGCGAAAATCGCGGTTTTTGCGCAAAATCGCGCGGTTTTCGGCCGCTAGCGGCAAAAATCGCCCGATTTTTGGCCGCTAGCGGCGAAAATCGCACGGTTTTTGGCCGCTAGCGGCGAAAATCGCGCTATTTTTTTTGGCCGGTAGCGGCGAAAATCGCGATTTTTGCCCGCCAGCTGCGAAAATCGCGCGGTTTTTTTAGCGGCAAAATCGCGATTTTTCGGCCGTTAGCGGCGAAAATCGCCCGATTTTTGGCCGCTAGCGGCGAAAATCGCGCGATTTTTGGCCGCTAGCGGCGAAAATCGCGCTATTTTTGGCCGGTAGCGGGCGATTTTCGCCGATTTTTGCAGCTGCGAAAATCCGCGCTAGCGGCGAAAATCGCACGCGATTTTTGGCCGCTAGCGGCGAAAATCGCGCTATTTTTGGCCGCTAGCGGCGAAAATCGCGCGATTTTTGGCCGCTAGCGGCGAAAATCGCGCGATTTTTGGCCGCTAGCGGCGAAAATCGCGATTTTTGGCCGCTAGCGGCGAAAATCGCATATTTTTGGCCGCTAGCGGCGAAAATCGCATATTTTTGGCCGCTAGCGGCGAAAATCGCGCGATTTTTGGCCGCTAGCGGCGAAAATCGCATGATTTTTGCCGCCGCTAGCGGCGAAAATCGCGCGATTTTTGGCCGCTAGCGGCGAAAATCGCGTGCGATTTTGGCCGCTAGCGGCGAAAATCGCGCGATTTTTGGCCGCTAGCGGCGAAAATCGCGCTATTTTTTTGCAAAAATCGCGCGGTTTTTGGCCGGTAGCGGCGAAAATCGCGCGATGGTTTTTGGCCGCTAGCGGCGAAAATCGCGCGGTTTTTGGCCGCTAGCGGCGAAAATCGCGCGATTTTTGGCCGCTAGCGGCGAAAATCATGCGATTTTTGGCCGCTAGCGGCGAAAATCGCGCTATTTTTGGCCGCTAGCGGCGAAAATCGCGCGATTTTTGGCCGCTAGCGGCGAAAATCGCGCGATTTTTGCCGCTAGCGGCGAAAATCGCGATGGTTTTTGGCCGCTAGCGGCGAAAATCGCGCGATTTTTTAGCGGCGAAAATCGCGCGGTTTTTGGCCGCTAGCGGCGAAAATCGCGCTATTTTTGGCCGCTAGCGGCGAAAATCGCACGGTTTTTGCGCTAGCGGCGAAAATCGCGCGTTTTTGGCCGCTAGCGGCGAAAATCGCGATTTTTGGCCGCTAGCGGCGAAAATCGCGCGATTTTTAGCGGCGAAAATCGCGCGCAGCTAGCGGCGAAAATCGCGATTTTTGGCCGCTAGCGGCGAAAATCGCGCGATTTTTGGCCGCTAGCGGCGAAAATCGCGCGGTTTTTGGCCGCTAGCGGCGAAAATCGCGCTATTTTTGGCCGGTAGCGGCGAAAATCGCGCGATTTTTGGCCGCTAGCGGCGAAAATCGCGATTTTTGGCCGCTAGCGGCGAAAATCGCGCGATTTTTGGCCGCCGCTAGCGGCGAAAATCGCGCGATTTTTGGCCGCTAGCGGCGAAAATCGCGCGATTTTTGGCCGCTAGCGGCGAAAATCGCGATATTTTTGGCCGCTAGCGGCGAAAATCGCGCGATTTTTGGCCGCTAGCGGCGAAAATCGCATGGTTTTTGGCCGCTAGCGGCGAAAATCGCGCTATTTTTGGCCGGTAGCGGCGAAAATCGCGATTTTTGCCCGCTAGCGGCGAAAATCGCATGATTTTTGGCCGCTAGCGGCGAAAATCGCGCGGTTTTTGGCCGCTAGCGGCGAAAATCGAGCTATTTTTGGCCGGTAGCGGCGAAAATCGCGATTTTTGCCCGCCAGCTGCGAAAATCGCATGGTTATTGCGCAAAATAGCGCGGTTTTCGGCCGTTAGCGGCAAAAATCGCCCGATTTTAGGCCGCTAGCGGCGAAAATCGCACGGTTTTTGGCCGCTATTGGCGAAAATCGCGCTATTTTTGGCCGTAGCGGCGAAAATCGCGATTTTTGCCCGCCAGCTGCGAAAATCGCATAGTTTTTGGCCGCTAGCGGCGAAAATCGCGCGGTTTTTGGCCGGTAGCGGCGAAAATCGCTATTTTTGCCCGCCAGCTGCGAAAATCGCATGGTTTTTGGCCGCTAGCGCGAAAAGCGGCGTAGCGGCGAAAATCGCGCTTTTTTTGGCCGGTAGCGGCGAAAATCGCGATTTTTGGCCGCTAGCGGCGAAAATCGCATATTTTTTAGCGCAAAATGGTTTTCGGCCGCGCGATTTTTCGGCCGTTAGCGGCGAAAATCGCCCGATTTTTGGCCGCTAGCGGCGAAAAATAGCGGCGAAAATCGCGATTTTTGCCCGTAGCGGCGAAAATCGCATGGTTTTTTTTTGGCCCGAAAATAGCGCCAGCTGCGAAAATCGCGCATGGTTTTTGGCCGCTAGCGGCGAAAATCGCGCTAGCGGCGAAAATCGCGCTATTTTTGGCCGGTAGCGGCGAAAATCGCGATTTTTGCCCGCCAGCTGCGAAAATCGCATGGTTTTTGCGCAAAATAGCGCGGTTTTCGGCCGTTAGCGGCAAAAATCGCCCGATTTTAGGCCGCTAGCGGCGAAAATCGCACGGTTTTTGGCCGCTATTGGCGAAAATCGCGCTATTTTTGGCCGGTAGCGGCGAAAATCGCGATTTTTGCCCGCCAGCTGCGAAAATCGCATAGTTTTTGGCCGCTAGCGGCGAAAATCGCGCGATTTTTGGCCGGTAGCGGCAAAAATAGCGCTATTTTTGCCCGCCAGCTGCAAAAATCGCATGGTTTTTGGCCGCTAGCGGCGAAAATCGCGCAATTTTTGGCCGCTAGCGGCGAAAATCGCACGGTTTTTGGCCGGTAGCGGCGAAAATCGCGCTATTTTTGGCCGGTAGCGGCGAAAATCGCGATCGCGCTATTTTTTAGCGGCGAAAATCGCGACGCCAGCTGCGAAAATCGCATGGTTTTTGCGCAAAATAGCGCGGTTTTCGGCCGTTAGCGGCAAAAATCGCCCGATTTTAGGCCGCTAGCGGCGAAAATCGCACGTTTTTTTGGCCGCTATTGGCGAAAATCGCGCTATTTTTGGCCGGTAGCGGCGAAAATCGCGATTTTTGCCCGCCAGCTGCGAAAATCGCATAGTTTTTGGCCGCTAGCGGCGAAAATCGCGATGTTTTTGGCCGGTAGCGGCGAAAATCGCGCGATTTTTGCCCGCCAGCTGCGAAAATCGCATGGTTTTTGGCCGCTAGCGGCGAAAATCGCGCGGTTTTTGGCCGCTAGCGGCGAAAATCGGTTTTTGGCCGCTAGCGGCGAAAATCGCGCTATTTTTGGCCGGTAGCGGCGAAAATCGCGATTTTTGCCCGCCAGCTGCGAAAATCGCATGGTTTTTGGCCGCTAGCGGCGAAAATCGCGCTATTTTTGGCCGGTAGCGGCGAAAATAGCGGCGAAAATCGCGATTTTTGCCCGCCAGCTGCGAAAATCGCATGGTTTTTGGCATGGTTTTTGGCCGCTAGCGGCGAAAATCGCGCGGGTTTTTGGCCGGTAGCGGCGAAAATCGCGCTATTTTTGGCCGGTAGCGGCGAAAATCGCGATTTTTGCCCGCCAGCTGCGAAAATCGCATGGTTTTTGCGCAAAATTTTTGGCCGCTAGCGGCGAAAATCGCCCGATTTTAGGCCGCTAGCGGCGAAAATCGCGCTATTGCGAAAATCGCGCTATTTTTGGCCGGTAGCGGCGAAAATCGCGATTTTTGGCCGCTAGCGGCGAAAATCGCGCGGTTTTTGGCCGCTAGCGGCGAAAATCGCGCTATTTTTGGCCGGTAGCGGCGAAAATATCGCGATTTTTGCCCGCCAGCTGCAAAAATCGCATGGTTTTGGCCGCTAGCGAAAATCGCGCGGTTATAGCGGTTTTTGGCCGGTAGCGGCGAAAATCGCGCAATTTTTGGCCGCTAGCGGCGAAAATCGCGCTATTTTTGGCCGTTAGCGGCAAAAATCGCCCGATTTTTGGCCGCAGCGGCGAAAATCGCACGGTTTTTGGCCGCTAGCGGCGAAAATCGCGCTATTTTTGGCCGGTAGCGGCAAAAATCGCGATTTTTGCCCGCCAGCTGCGAAAATCGCATATTTTTTGGCCGCTAGCGGCCAAAATCGCGCGGTTTTTTGCCGGTAGCGGCGAAAATCACGCTATTTTGGCCGGTAGCGGCGAAAATCGCGATTTTTGCCCGCCAGCTGCGAAAATCGCATGGTTTTTGCGCCGCGGTTTTCGGCGTTAGCGGCAAAAATCGCCCGATTTTAGGCCGCTAGCGGCGAAAATCGCACGGTTTTTGGCCGCTATTGGCGAAAATCGCGCTATTTTTGGCCGGTAGCGGCGAAAATCGCGATTTTTGCCCGCCAGCTGCGAAAATCGCATGGTTTTTTTGGAAAATCCGCTAGCGGCGAAAATCGCGCTATTTTTGGCCGTAGCGGCGAAAATCGCGCTATTTTTGCCCGCCAGCTGCAAAAATCGCATGGTTTTTGGCCGCTAGCGGCGAAAATCGCGCGATTTTTGCCCGCCAGCTGCGAAAATCGCATGGTTTTTGGCCGCTAGCGGCGAAAATCGCGCTATTTTTGGCCGGTAGCGGCGAAAATCGCGATTTTTGCTATTTTTGGCCGGTAGCGGCGAAAATCGCGATTTTTGCCCGCCAGCTGCGAAAATCGCATGGTTTTTGGCCGCTAGCGGCGAAAATCGCGCTATTTTTGGCCGGTAGCGGCGAAAATCGCGATTTTTGCCCGCCAGCTGCGAAAATCGCATGGTTTTTGCGCAAAATAGCGCTATTTTCGGCCGTTAGCGGCAAAAATCGCCCGATTTTAGGCCGCTAGCGGCGAAAATCGCACGGTTTTTGGCCGCTATTGGCGAAAATCGCGCTATTTTTGGCCGGTAGCGGCGAAAATCGCATGGTTTTTTGCCCGCCAGCTGCGAAAATCGCGCTATTTTTGGCCGCTAGCGGCGAAAATCGCGCAATTTTTGGCCGCTAGCGGCGAAAATCGCACGGTTTTTGGCCGCTAGCGGCGAAAATCGCGCTATTTTTGGCCGCTAGCGGCGAAAATCGCGATTTTTGCCCGCCAGCTGCGAAAATCGCATGGTTTTTGCGCAAAATAGCGCGGTTTTCGGCCGTTAGCGGCAAAAATCGTCCGATTTTTGGCCGCTAGCGGCGAAAATCGCACGGTTTTTGGCCGCTATTGGCGAAAATCGCGCTATTTTTGGCCGGTAGCGGCGAAAATCGCGATTTTTGCCCGCCAGCTGCGAAAATCGCATAGTTTTTGGCCGCTAGCGGCGAAAATCGCGCGGTTTTTGGCCGGTAGCGGCGAAAATCGCGCTATTTTTGCCCGCCAGCTGCGAAAATCGCATGGTTTTTGGCCGCTAGCGGCGAAAATCGCGATTTTTGGCCGGTAGCGGCGAAAATCGCGCATTTTTTTTAGCGGCGAAAATCGCGATTTTTGGCCGCAGCTGCGAAAATCGCGATTTTTGCGCCGGCCGTTAGCGGCGAAAATCGCCCGATTTTTGGCCGCTAGCGGCGAAAATCGCGCTATTTTTGGCCGGTAGCGGCGAAAATCGCGATTTTTGCCGCTAGCGGCGAAAAGCTGCGAAAATCGCATTTTTGGCCGGTAGCGGCGAAAATCGCGATTTTTTTAGCGGCGAAAATCGCATGGTTTTTTAGGCCGCGTTAGCGGCGAAAATCGCCCGATTTTAGGCCGCTAGCGGCGAAAATCGCACGGTTTTTGGCCGCTATTGGCGAAAATCGCGCTATTTTTGGCCGGTAGCGGCGAAAATCGCGATTTTTGCCCGCCAGCTGCGAAAATCGCATAGTTTTTGGCCGCTAGCGGCGAAAATCGCGCGCGAAAATCGCGTTTTTGGCCGGTAGCGGCGAAAATAGCGCGATTTTTGCCCGCCAGCTGCGAAAATCGCATGGTTTTTGGCCGCTAGCGGCGAAAATCGCGCAATTTTTGGCCGCTAGCGGCGAAAATCGCACTATTTTTGGCCGCTAGCGGCGAAAATCGCGCTATTTTTGCCCGCCAGCTGCGAAAATCGCATGGTTTTTGCGCAAAATAGCGCGGTTTTCGGCCGTTAGCGGCAAAAATCGCCCGATTTTAGGCCGCTAGCGGCGAAAATCGCACGGTTTTTGGCCGCTATTGGCGAAAATCGCGCTATTTTTGGCCGGTAGCGGCGAAAATCGCGATTTTTGCCCGCCAGCTGCGAAAATCGCATAGTTTTTGGCCGCTAGCGGCGAAAATCGCGCGGTTTTTGGCCGGTAGCGGCGAAAATATCGCTATTTTTGCCCGCCAGCTGCAAAAATCGCATTGTTTTTGGCCGCTAGCGGCGAAAATCGCGCTAGCGGCGAAAATAGCGGCGAAAATCGCGCTATTTTTTTAGCGGCGAAAATCGCGATTTTTGCCCGCCAGCTGCGAAAATCGCATGGTTTTTGCGCAAAATAGCGCGTTTTCGGCCGTTAGCGGCAAAAATCGCGAAAATCGCGCTATTTTTGGCCGGTAGCGGCGAAAAATCGCGAAAATCGCATGGTTTTTGGCCGCTAGCGGCGAAAATCGCGCTATTTTTGGCCGGTAGCGGCGAAAATCGCGATTTTTGCCCGCCAGCTGCGAAAATCGCATGGTTTTTGGCCGCTAGCGGCGAAAATCGCGCAGCTAGCGAAAATCGTTTTTGGCCGCTAGCGGCGAAAATCGCGCGGTTTTTGGCCGGTAGCGGCGAAAATCGCGCTATTTTTGGCCGGTAGCGGCGAAAATCGCGATTTTTGCCCGCCAGCTGCGAAAATCGCGATTTTTTTTGCGCAAAATAGCGCGGTTTTCGGCCGTTAGCGGCAAAAATCGCCCGATTTTAGGCCGCTAGCCGCGAAAATCGCACGGTTTTTGGCCGCTATTGGCGAAAATCGCGCTATTTTTGGCCGGTAGCGGCGAAAATCGCGATTTTTGCCCTCCAGCTGCGAAAATCGCATAGTTTTTGGCCGCTAGCGGCGAAAATCGCGCGGTTTTTGGCCGGTAGCGGCGAAAATAGCGCTATTTTTGCCCGCCAGCTGCAAAAATCGCATGGTTTTTTTTGGCCGCTAGCGGCGAAAATCGCGCAATTTTTGGCCGCTAGCGGCGAAAATCGCGCGGTTTTTGGCCGGTAGCGGCGAAAATCGCGCTATTTTTGGCCGGTAGCGGCGAAAATCGCGATTTTTGGCCGCCAGCTGCGAAAAAAATCGCATCGCGATTTTTGCGCCAGCTGCGAAAATCGCGCGTTTTTGCGGCCGTTAGCGGCCGCGGCAAAAATCGCCCGATTTTAGGCCGCTAGCGGCGAAAATCGCACGGTTTTTGGCCGCTATTGGCGAAAATCGCGCTATTTTTGGCCGGTAGCGGCGAAAATCGCGATTTTTGCCCGCCAGCTGCGAAAATCGCATGGTTTTTGGCCGCTAGCGGCGAAAATCGCGCGGTTTTTGGCCGGTAGCGGCGAAAATCGCGCGATTTTTTCCCGCCAGCTGCGAAAATCGCATGGTTTTTGGCCGCTAGCGGCGAAAATCGCGCGGTTTTGGCCGCTAGCGGCGAAAATCGCGCTATTTTTGGCCGGTAGCGGCGAAAATCGCGATTTTTGCCCGCTAGCTGCGAAAATCGCGGTTTTTTGGCCGCGGTTTTCGGCCGTTAGCGGAAAATCGCCCGATTTTTGGCCGCTAGCGGCGAAAATCGCGCTATTTTTTAGCGGCGAAAATCGCTAGCGGCGAAAATCGCGCGGTTTTTTAGCGGCGAAAATCGCGCGGCGAAAATATTTTTGGCCGGTAGCGGCGAAAATCGCGATTTTTGCCCGCCAGCTGCGAAAATCGCATGGTTTTTGGCCGCTAGCGGCGAAAATCGCGCGGTTTTTGGCCGTAGCGGCGAAAATCGCGCTATTTTTGGCCGGTAGCGGCGAAAATCGCGATTTTTGCCCGCCAGCTGCGAAAATCGCATGGTTTTTGCGCAAAATAGCGCGGTTTTCGGCCGTTAGCGGCAAAAATCGCCCGATTTTAGGCCGCTAGCGGCGAAAATCGCACGGTTTTTGGCCGCTATTGGCGAAAATCGCGCTATTTTTGGCCGGTAGCGGCGAAAATCGCGATTTTTGGCCCGCGGCGAAAAGCTGTAGCGGCGAAAAAATCGCAGCTATCGTTTTTGGCCGCTAGCGGCGAAAATCGCGCGGTTTTTGGCCGGTAGCGGCGAAAAATCGCAATTTTTGCCCGCCAGCTGCGAAAATCGCATGGTTTTTGGCCGCTAGCGGCGAAAATCGCGCGGTTTTTGGCGGTAGCGGCGAAAATCGCGCTATTTTTGGCCGGTAGCGGCGAAAATCGCGATTTTTGCCCGCCAGCTGCGAAAATCGCATGGTTTTTGCGCAAAATAGCGCGGTTTTCGGCCGTTAGCGGCAAAAATCGCCCGATTTTTGGCCGCTAGCGGCGAAAATCGCACGGTTTTTGGCCGCTAGCGGCGAAAAAATCGCGCTATTTTTGGCCGGTAGCGGCGAAAATCGCGATTTTTGCCCGCCAGCTGCGAAAATCGCATATTTTTTGGCCGCTAGCGGCGAAAATCGCGCGTTTTTTGGCCGGTAGCGGCGAAAATCGCGCTATTTTTGGCCGGTAGCGGCGAAAATCGCGATTTTTGCCCGCCAGCTGCGAAAATCGCATGGTTTTTGCGCAAAATAGCGCGGTTTTCGGCCGTTAGCGGCAAAAATCGCCCGATTTTAGGCCGCTAGCGGCGAAAATTTTTCGCACGGTTTTTGGCCGCTAGCGGCGAAAATCGCGCTATTTTTGGCCGGTAGCGGCGAAAATCGCGATTTTTGCCCGCCAGCTGCGAAAATCGCAGTTTTTGGCCGCTAGCGGCGAAAATCGCGCGGTTTTTGGCCGGTAGCGGCGAAAATCGCGCTATTTTTGCCCGCCAGCTGCGAAAATCGCATGGTTTTTGGCCGCTAGCGGCGAAAATCGCGCTATTTTTGGCCCGCTAGCGGCGAAAAATAGCGGCCGCAGCTGCGAAAATGCGCAAAATAGCGCGGTTTTCGGCCGTTAGCGGCAAAAATCGCCCGATTTTTGGCCGCTAGCGGCGAAAATCGCACGGTTTTTGGCCGCTAGCGGCGAAAATCGCGCTATTTTTTAGCGGCGAAAATCGCGATTTTTGCCCGCCAGCGGCGAAAAATAGCGGCGAAAATCGCGCGGTTTTTGGCCGCTAGCGGCGAAAAAATTTTTGCCCGCAGCTGCAAAAATCGCATGGTTTTTGGCCGCTAGCGGCGAAAATCGCGCGATTTTTGGCCGGTAGCGGCGAAAATCGCATGGTTTTTGGCCGGTAGCGGCGAAAATCGCGATTTTTGCCCGCCAGCTGCGAAAATCGCATGGTTTTTTAGCGCAAAATAGCGCGGTTTTCGGCCGTTAGCGGCAAAAATCGCCCGAAAAATCGCGAAAATCGCGCGATTTTTGGCCGCTAGCGGCGAAAATCGCGCTATTTTTGGCCGGTAGCGGCGAAAATCGCGATTTTTGCCCGCCAGCTGCGAAAATCGCATGGTTTTTTGCGCAAAATAGCGCGGTTTTCGGCCGTTAGCGGCAAAAATCGCCCGATTTTAGGCCGCTAGCGGCGAAAATCGCGGTTTTCGGCCGTTAGCGGCAAAAATCGCCCGATTTTTGGCCGCTAGCGGCGAAAATCGCACGGTTTTTGGCCGCTATTAGCGGCGAAAATCGCGCTATTTTTGGCCGGTAGCGGCGAAAATCGCGATTTTTGCCCGCCAGCTGCGAAAATCGCATAGTTTTTGGCCGCTAAAAAATCGCGCGGTTTTTGGCCGGTAGCGGCGAAAATCGCGCTATTTTTGCCCGCTAGCTGCGAAAATCGCATGGTTTTTGGCCGCTAGCGGCGAAAATCGCGCAATTTTTGGCCGCTAGCGGCGAAAATCGCGCGGTTTTTGGCCGGTAGCGGCGAAAATCGCGCTATTTTTGGCCGGTAGCGGCGAAAATCGCGATTTTTGCCCGCCAGCTGCGAAAATCGCATGGTTTTTGCGCAAAATAGCGCGGTTTTCGGCCGTTAGCGGCAAAAATCGCCCGATTTTAGGCCGCTAGCGGCGAAAATCGCACGGTTTTTGGCCGCTATTGGCGAAAATCGCTATTGGCGAAAATCGCGCTATTTTTGGCCGGTAGCGGCGAAAATCGCGATTTTTGCCCGCCAAAAAATCGCATAGTTTTTGGCCGCTAGCGGCGAAAATCGCGCGGTTTTTGGCCGCCGTAGCGGCGAAAATCGCGATTTTTGCCCGCCAGCTGCGAAAAATAGCGCGAAAAATGGCCGCGCGAAAATTTTTGGCCGTTAGCGGCGAAAATCGCCCGATTTTTGGCCGCTAGCGGCGAAAATCGCGCTATTTTTGGCCGTAGCGGCGAAAATCGCGCGATTTTTGGCCGCTAGCTGCGAAAATCGCATGGTTTTTGGACCGCTAGCGGCGAAAATCGCGCGGTTTTTGACCATTAGCGGCGAAAATCGCGATTTTTGCCCGCCAGCTGCAAAAATCGCATGGTTTTTGGCCGCTAGCGGCGAAAATCGCGCGGTTTTTGGCCGGTAGCGGCGAAAATCGCGCTATTTTTGGCCGGTAGCGGCGAAAATCGCGATTTTTGCCCGCCAGCTGCGAAAATCGCATGGTTTTTGCGCAAAATAGCGCGGTTTTCGGCCGTTAGCGGCAAAAATCGCCCGATTTTAGGCCGCTAGCGGCGAAAATCGCACGGTTTTTGGCCGCTATTGGCGAAAATCGCGCTATTTTTGGCCGGTAGCGGCGAAAATCGCGATTTTTGCCCGCCAGCTGCGAAAATCGCATTTTTGCCCGCTAGCTGCGAAAATCGCATAGTTTTTGGCCGCTAGCGGCGAAAATCGCGCGGTTTTTGGCCGGTAGCGGCGAAAATATCGCAATTTTTGCCCGCCAGCTGCAAAAATCGCATGGTTTTTGGCCGCTAGCGGCGAAAATCGCGCGGTTTTTGGCCGGTAGCGGCGAAAATCGCGAAAATATTTTTGGCCGGTAGCGGCGAAAATCGCAATTTTTGCCCGCCCCGCTGCGAAAATCGCATGGTTTTTGCGCAAAATAGCGCGGTTTTCGGCCGTTAGCGGCAAAAATCGCCCGATTTTTGGCCGCTAGCGGCGAAAATCGCACGGTTTTTGGCCGCTAGCGGCGAAAATCGCGCTATTTTTGGCCGGTAGCGGCGAAAATCGCGATTTTTGCCCGCCAGCTGCGAAAATCGCGATTTTTTTTAGCGGCGAAAATCGCGCGATTTTTGGCCGCTAGCGGCGAAAATCGCGCTATTTTTGGCCGGTAGCGGCGAAAATCGCGATTTTTGCCCGCCAGCTGCGAAAATCGCATGGTTTTTTAGCGCAAAATCGCGCGGTTTTCGGCCGTTAGCGGCAAAAATCGCCCGATTTTTGGCCGCTAGCGGCGAAAATCGCACGGTTTTTGGCCGCTAGCGGCGAAAATCGCGCTATTTTTTAGCGGCGAAAATCGCGATTTTTGCCCGCCAGCTGCGAAAATCGCATAGTTTTTGGCCGCTAGCGGCGAAAATCGCGCGGTTTTTGGCCGGTAGCGGCGAAAATCGCGCGATTTTTGCCCGCCAGCTGCGAAAATCGCATGGTTTTTTTGGCCGCTAGCGGCGAAAATCGCGCTATTTTTGGCCGCTAGCGGCGAAAATCGCATTTTTTTTTTGCGCAAAATCGCGCGGTTTTCGGCCGCTAGCGGCGAAAATCGCCCGATTTTTGGCCGCTAGCGGCGAAAATCGCACGGTTTTTGGCCGCTAGCGGCGAAAATCGCGCTATTTTTGGCCGGTAGCGGCGAAAATCGCGCGATTTTTGCCCGCCAGCTGCGAAAATCGCATGGTTTTTGGCCGCTAGCGGCGAAAATCGCGCGGTTTTTGGCCGGTAGCGGCGAAAATATCGCTATTTTTGCCCGCCAGCTGCGAAAATCGCATGATTTTTGGCCGCTAGCGGCGAAAAGCGGTTTTTGGCCGTAGCGGCGAAAATCGCGCTATTTTTGGCCGGTAGCGGCGAAAATCGCGATTTTTGCCCGCCAGCTGCGAAAATCGCATGGTTTTTTGCGCAAAATAGCGCGGTTTTCGGCCGTTAGCGGCAAAAATCGCCCGATTTTAGGCCGCTAGCGGCGAAAATCGCACGGTTTTTGGCCGCTATTGGCGAAAATCGCGCTATTTTTGGCCGGTAGCGGCGAAAATCGCGATTTTTGCCCGCCAGCTGCGAAAATCGCATAGTTTTTGGCCGCTAGCGGCGAAAATCGCGCGTTTTTGGCCGGTAGCGGCGAAAATCGCGCTATTTTTGCCCGCCAGCGGCAAAAATCGCATGGTTTTTGGCCGCTAGCGGCGAAAATCGCGCAATTTTTGGCCGCTAGCGGCGAAAAATCGCTAGCGGGAAAATCGCGCTATTTTTGGCCGGTAGCGGCGAAAATCGCGCTATTTTTGGCCGGTAGCGGCGAAAATCGCGATTTTTGGCCGGTAGCGGCGAAAATCGCCAGCTGCGAAAATCGCATGTTTTTTTGCGCAAAATAGCGCGGTTTTCGGCCGTTAGCGGCAAAAATCGCCCGATTTTTGGCCGCTAGCGGCGAAAATCGCACGGTTTTTGGCCGCTATTGGCGAAAATCGCGCTATTTTTGGCCGGTAGCGGCGAAAATCGCGATTTTTGCCCGCCAGCTGCGAAAAAAGTTTTTGGCCGCTAGCGGCGTTTTTGGCCGCTAGCGGCGAAAATCGCGCGATTTTTGGCCGCTAGCGGCGAAAATATTTTTTGCTAGCCGCGGTTTTTGGCCAGCGGCGAAAATCGCATGGTTTTTGGCCGCTAGCGGCGAAAATCGCGATTTTTGGCCGCTAGCGGCGAAAATCGCACGATTTTTGGCCGCTAGCGGCGAAAATCGCGCGATTTTTGGCCGCTAGCGGCGAAAATTTTTGGCCGGTAGCGGCGAAAATCGCGATTTTTTGCCCGCCAGCTGCGAAAATCGCATGGTTTTTGGCCGGTAGCGGCGAAAATCGCGCGATTTTTGGCCGGTAGCGGCGAAAATCGCGATTTTTGCCCGCCAGCTGCGAAAATCGCATGGTTTTTGGCCGCTAGCGGCGAAAATCGCCGGGTTTTTGGCCGGTAGCGGCGAAAATCGCGCTATTTTTGGCCGGTAGCGGCGAAAATCGCGATTTTTGCCCGCCAGCTGCGAAAATTGGATGGTTTTTGCGCAAAATAGCGCGGTTTTCGGCCGTTAGCGGCAAAAATCGCCCGATTTTAGGCCGCTAGCGGCGAAAATCGCACGGTTTTTGGCCGCTATTGGCGAAAATCGCGCTATTTTTGGCCGGTAGCGGCGAAAATCGCGATTTTTGCCCGCCAGCTGCGAAAATCGCATAGTTTTTGGCCGCTAGCGGCGAAAATCGCGCGGTTTTTGGCCGGTAGCGGCGAAAATATCGCTATTTTTGCCCGCCAGCTGCGAAAATCGCATGGTTTTTGGCCGCTAGCGGCGAAAATCGCGCGGTTTTTGGCCGGTAGCGGCGAAAATCGCGCTATTTTTGGCCGGTAGCGGCGAAAATCGCGATTTTTGCCGGCCAGCTGCGAAAATCGCATTTTTTTTGCGCAAAATAGCGCGGTTTTCGGCCGTTAGCGGCAAAAATCGCCCGATTTTTGGCCGCTAGCGGCGAAAATCGCACGGTTTTTGGCCGCTAGCGGCGAAAATCGCGCTATTTTTGGCCGGTAGCGGCGAAAATCGCGATTTTTGCCCGCCAGCTGCGAAAATTGCATATTTTTTGGCCGCTAGCGGCGAAAATCGCGCGGTTTTTTGCCGGTAGCGGCGAAAATCGCGCTATTTTGGCCGGTAGCGGCGAAAATCGCGATTTTTGCCCGCCAGCTGCGAAAAATGCGCAAAATAGCGCGGTTTTCGGCCGTTAGCGGCAAAAATCGCCCGATTTTTGGCCGCTAGCGGCGAAAAATTTTTGGCCGCTAGCGGCGAAAATCGCGCTATTTTTGGCCGGTAGCGGCGAAAATCGCGCGATTTTTGGCCGCTAGCGGCGAAAATCGCGCTATTTTTGGCCGCTAGCGGCGAAAAATTTTTTTGCCGGTAGCGGCGAAAATCGCGATTTTTGGCCGCTAGCGGCGAAAATCGCGCGGTTTTTGGCCGCTAGCGGCGAAAATCGCATGGTTTTTGGCCGCTAGCGGCGAAAATCGCGATTTTTGCCCGCCAGCTGCGAAAATCGCATGGTTTTTGGCCGCTAGCGGCGAAAATCGCGCTATTTTTGGCCGGTAGCGGCGAAAATCGCGATTTTTGCCCGCCAGCTGCGAAAATCGCATGTTTTTTGGCCGCTAGCGGCGAAAATCGCGCTATTTTTGGCCGGTAGCGGCGAAAATCGCGATTTTTGCCCGCCAGCTGCGAAAATCGCATGGTTTTTGCGCAAAATAGCGCGGTTTTCGGCCGTTAGCGGCAAAAAAAATCGCCCGATTTTTGGCCGCTAGCGGCGAAAATCGCACGATTTTTGGCCGCTAGCGGCGAAAATCGCGCTATTTTTGGCCGGTTTTAGCGGCGAAAAATCGCGCGATTTTTGGCCGGTAGCGGCGAAAATCGCGCGGTTTTTGGCCGCTAGCGGCGAAAATCGCGCTATTTTTGGCCGCTAGCGGCGAAAAATAGCGGCGAAAATCGCGCTATTTTTGGCCGGTAGCGGCGAAAATCGCGATTTTTGCCCGCCAGCTGCGAAAATCGCATGGTTTTTGGCCGCTAGCGGCGAAAATCGCGCGGTTTTTGGCCGGTAGCGGCGAAAATCGCGCGATTTTTGCCCGCCAGCTGCGAAAATCGCATGGTTTTTTGCGCAAAATAGCGCGGTTTTTTCGGCAAAATCGCCCGATTTTTGGCCGCTAGCGGCAAAAATCGCCCGATTTTTGGCCGCTAGCGGCGAAAAATGGCCGCTAGCGGCGGTTTTTGGCCGCTAGCGGCGAAAATCGCGCTATTTTTGGCCGGTAGCGGCGAAAATCGCGATTTTTGCCCGCCAGCTGCGAAAATCGCATAGTTTTTGGCCGCTAGCGGCGAAAATCGCGCGTTTTTTTTGGCGCGCGGTAGCGGCGAAAATCGCGCTATTTTTGCCCGCCAGCTGCAAAAATCGCATGGTTTTTGGCCGCTAGCGGCGAAAATCGCGCGGTTTTTGGCCGCTAGCGGCGAAAATCGCGCGGTTTTTGGCCGCTAGCGGCGAAAATCGCGCTATTTTTGGCCGGTAGCGGCGAAATCGCGCGATTTTTGCCCGCCAGCTGCGAAAATCGCATGGTTTTTTAGCGCAAAATCGCGCGGTTTTTGGCCGGTAGCGGCAAAAATCGCGCGATTTTTGGCCGCTAGCTGCGAAAATCGCATGGTTTTTTGCGCAAAGCGGCGAAAATCGCGCTATTTTTGGCCGTTAGCGGCGAAAATCGCCCGATTTTTGGCCGCTAGCTGCGAAAATCGCACGGTTTTTGGCCGCTAGCGGCGAAAATCGCGCTATTTTTGGCCGGTAGCGGCGAAAATCGCGATTTTTGCCCGCCAAAAAATCGCGGTTTTTGGCCGCTAGCGGCGAAAATCGCGCGGTTTTTGGCCGCTAGCGGCGAAAATGGCCGCTAGCGCGAAAATCGCGCGGTTTTTTTGGCCGGTAGCGGCGAAAATCGCGATTTTTGCCCGCCAGCTGCGAAAATCGCATGTTTTTTAGCGCGAAAATAGCGCGGTTTTCGGCCGTTAGCGGCAAAAATCGCCCGATTTTTGGCCGCTAGCGGCGAAAATCGCACGGTTTTTGGCCGCTATTGGCGAAAATCGCGCTATTTTTGGCCGCCGCGGCGAAAATCGCGCTATTTTTGGCCGGTAGCGGCGAAAAAATTTTTGCCCGCCAGCTGCGAAAATCGCATAGTTTTTGGCCGCTAGCGGCGAAAATCGCGCGGTTTTTGGCCGGTAGCGCGGAAAATCGCGATTTTTGCCCGCCAGCTGCGAAAATCGCATGGTTTTTGCGCAAAATGCGCCGCCGTTAGCGGCAAAAATCGCGCGATTTTTGGCCGCTAGCGGCGAAAATCGCGCGATTTTTGGCCGGTAGCGGCGAAAATCGCGCGGTAGCGGCGAAAATCGCGATTTTTGCCCGCCAGCTGCGAAAATCGCATGGTTTTTGGCCGCTAGCGGCGAAAATCGCGCGGTTTTTGGCCGGTAGCGGGCCGCTAGCGGCGAAAATCGCATGATTTTTGGCCGCTAGCGGCGAAAATCGCACGGTTTTTGGCCGCTAGCGGCGAAAAATCTAGCGCTATCGCGCTATTTTTGGCCGGTAGCGGCGAAAATCGCGATTTTTGCCCGCCAGCTGCGAAAATCGCATGGTTTTTTTAGCGGCAAAAATCGCGCGGTTTTCGGCCGTTAGCGGCAAAAATCGCCCGATTTTGGCCGCTAGCGGCGAAAATCGCGATTTTTGGCCGCTAGCGGCGAAAATCGCGCTATTTTTGGCCGGTAGCGGCGAAAAATTTTTGCCCGCCAGCTGCGAAAATCGCATGGTTTTTGGCCGCTAGCGGCGAAAATCGCGCGCCGGTAGCGGCGAAAATCGCGCGATTTTTGCCCGCCAGCTGCGAAAATCGCATGGTTTTTGGCCGCTAGCGGCGAAAATCGCGCGGTTTTTGGCCTAGCGGCGAAAATCGCGCGATTTTTGGCCGCTAGCGGCGAAAATCGCATGGTTTTTTAGCGGCGAAAATCGCGCTATTTTTGGCGGTAGCGGCGAAAATCGCGATTTTTGCCCGCCAGCTGCGAAAATCGCATGGTTTTTGGCCGCTAGCGGCGAAAATCGCGCTATTTTTGGCCGGTAGCGGCGAAAATCGCGATTTTTGCCCGCCAGCTGCGAAAATCGCATGGTTTTTTTGCGCAAAATAGCGCGGTTTTCGGCCGTTAGCGGCAAAAATCGCCCGATTTTAGGCCGCTAGCGGCGAAAATCGCACGGTTTTTGGCCGCTATTGGCGAAAATCGCGCTATTTTTGGCCGGTAGCGGCGAAAAAATCGCGATTTTTGCCCGCTAGCGGCGAAAATCGCATAGTTTTTGGCCGCTAGCGGCGAAAATCTATTTTTGCCCGCCAGCTGCGAATTTTTTGGCCGCTAGCGGCGAAAATCGCATATTTTTGGCCGGTAGCGGCGAAAATCGCGCTATTTTTGCCCGCCAGCTGCAAAAATCGCATGGTTTTTGCCGCAAAATAGCGCGGTTTTCGGCCGCTAGCGGCAAAAATCGCCCGATTTTTGGCCGCTAGCGGCGAAAATCGCACGGTTTTTGGCCGCTATTGGCGAAAATCGCGCTATTTTTGGCCGGTAGCGGCGAAAATCGCGATTTTTGCCCGCCAGCTGCGAAAATCGCATGGTTTTTGGCCGCTAGCGGCGAAAATCGCGCGGTTTTTGGCCGGTAGCGGCGAAAATCGCGCGATTTTTGCCCGCCAGCTGCAAAAATCGCATGGTTTTTGGCCGCTAGCGGCGAAAATCGCGCGGTTTTTGGCCGGTAGCGGCGAAAATCGCGCGATTTTGGCCGCTAGCTATTTTTGGCCGCTAGCGGCGAAAATCGCGATTTTTGCCCGCCAGCGGCGAAAATCGCGCGCGGTTTTCGGCCGTTAGCGGCAAAAATCGCCCGATTTTTGGCCGCTAGCGGCGAAAATCGCGCGATTTTTGGCCGCTAGCGGCGAAAATCGCGCGATTTTTGGCCGGTAGCGGCGAAAATCGCGATTTTTGGCCGCTAGCGGCGAAAATCGCATGGTTTTTGGCCGCTAGCGGCGAAAATCGCAGCTGCGAAAATCGCATGGTTTTTGGCCGCTAGCGGCGAAAATCGCGCTATTTTTGGCCGGTAGCGGCGAAAAAATCGCGATTTTTGCCCGCCAGCTGCGAAAATCGCATGGTTTTTTGCGCAAAATAGCGCGGTTTTCGGCCGTTAGCGGCAAAAATCGCCCGATTTTAGGCCGCTAGCGGCGAAAATCGCACGGTTTTTGGCCGCTATTGGCGAAAATCGCGCTATTTTTGGCCGGTAGCGGCGAAAATCGCGATTTTTGCCCGCCAGCTGCGAAAATCGCATAGTTTTTGGCCGCTAGCGGCGAAAATCGCGCGTTTTTTGGCCGGTAGCGGCGAAAATCGCGCTATTTTTGGCCGCTAGCTGCGAAAATCGCATGGTTTTTGGCCGCTAGCGGCGAAAATCGCGCAATTTTTGGCCGCTAGCGGCGAAAATCGCATGGTTTTTGGCCGCTAGCGGCGAAAATCGCGCTATTTTTGGCCGGTAGCGGCGAAAAATTTTTGCCCGCCAGCTGCGAAAATCGCATGGTTTTTGGCCGCTAGCGGCGAAAATCGCGCTATTTTTGGCCGGTAGCGGCGAAAATCGCGATTTTTGCCCGCCAGCTGCGAAAATCGCGATTTTTTTTTGCGCAAAATAGCGCGGTTTTCGGCCGTTAGCGGCAAAAATCGCCCGATTTTTGGCCGCTAGCGGCGAAAATCGCACGGTTTTTGGCCGCTAGCGGCGAAAATCGCGCTATTTTTGGCCTTTAGCGGCGAAAATCGCGATTTTTGCCCGCCAGCTGCGAAAATCGCATGGTTTTTGGCCGCTAGCGGCGAAAATCGCGCGGTTTTTGGCCGGTAGCGGCGAAAATCGCGCTATTTTTGCCCGCCAGCTGCAAAAATCGCATGGTTTTTGGCCGCTAGCGGCGAAAATCGCGCGATTTTTGGCCGCTAGCGGCGAAAATCGCATGGTTTTTGGCCGCTAGCGGCGAAAATCGCGCTATTTTTGGCCGCTAGCGGCGAAAATCGCATTTTTGGCCGCTAGCGGCGAAAATCGCGCTATTTTTGGCCGCTAGCGGCGAAAATCGCGCGGTTTTTGGCCGCTAGCGGCGAAAAATTTTTGGCCGCTAGCGGCGAAAATCGCATGATTTTTGGCCGCTAGCGGCGAAAATCGCGCGTTTTTGGCCGTTAGCGGCGAAAATTTTTGCCCGCCAGCTGCGAAAATCGCATGGTTTTTGGCCGCTAGCGGCGAAAATCGCGATTTTTGGCCGCTAGCGGCGAAAATCGCGCTATTTTTGGCCGGTAGCGGCGAAAATCGCGATTTTTGCCCGCCAGCTGCGAAAATCGCATCGTTTTTGGCCGGTAGCAGCGAAAATCGCGCTATTTTTGGCCGGTAGCGGCGAAAATCGCGATTTTTGCCCGCGAGCTGCGAAAATCGCATGGTTTTTGCGCAAAATAGCGCGGTTTTTGGCCGTTAGCGGCAAAAATCGCCCGATTTTTGGCCGCTAGCGGCGAAAATCGCACTGTTTTTGGCCGCTATTGGCGAAAATCGCGCTATTTTTGGCCGGTAGCGGCGAAAATCGTGATTTTTGCCCGCCAGCTGCAAAAATCGCATAGTTTTTGGCCGCTAGCGGCGAAAATCGCGCGGTTTTTGGCCGGTAGCGGCGAAAATCGCGATTTTTGAACGCCAGCTGCGAAAATCGCATGGTTTTTGGCCGCTAGCGGCGAAAATCGCGCGGTTTTTGGCCGTTAGCGGCGAAAAAAATCGCGAAAATCGCGGTTTTTGGCCGCTAGCGGCAAAAATCGCGCTATTTTTGGCCGGTAGCGGCGAAAATCGCGATTTTTGCCCGCCAGCTGCGAAAATCGCATGGTTTTTGGCCGGTAGCGGCGAAAATCGCGCTATTTTTGGCCAGTAGCGGCGAAAGTCGCGATTTTTGGCCGCCAGCTGCGAAAATCGCATGGTTTTTGGCCGCTAGCGGCGAAAATGGCCGCTAGCGCGCGGTTTTTGGCCGGTAGCGGCGAAAATCCCGATTTTTGGCCGCTAGCGCTATTTTTTGGCCGGTAGCGGCGAAAATCGCGATTTTTGCCCGCCAGCTGCGAAAATCGCATTTTTTTTTGCGCAAAATAGCGCGGTTTTCGGCCGTTAGCGGCAAAAATCGCCCGATTTTAGGCCGCTAGCGGCGAAAATCGCACGGTTTTTGGCCGCTATTGGCGAAAATCGCGCTATTTTTGGCCGGTAGCGGCGAAAATCGCGATTTTTGCCCGCCAGCTGCGAAAATCGCATAGTTTTTGGCCGCTAGCGGCGGCGAAAATCGCGCGGTTTTTGGCCGGTAGCGGCGAAAATATCGCGATTTTTGCCCGCCAGCTGCGAAAATCGCATGGTTTTTGGCCGCTAGCGGCGAAAATCGCGCGGTTTTTGGCCGGTAGCGGCGAAAATTTTTGGCCGCCGGTAGCGCTAGCGGCGAAAATCGCGCTATTTTTGGCCGGTAGCGGCGAAAATCGCGATTTTTGCCCGCCAGCTGCGAAAATCGCATGGTTTTTGGCAAAATAGCTAGTTTTCGGCCGTTAGCGGCAAAAATCGCCCGATTTTTGGCCGCTAGCGGCGAAAATCGCACGGTTTTTGGCCGCTAGCGGCGAAAATCGCGCTATTTTTGGCCGGTAGCGGCAAAAATCGCGATTTTTGCCCGCCAGCTGCGAAAATCGCGCGGTTTTTGGCCGCTAGCGGCGAAAATCGCGCGGTTTTTGGCCGGTAGCGGCGAAAATCACGCTATTTTTGGCCGGTAGCGGCGAAAATCGCGATTTTTGCCCGCCAGCTGCGAAAATCGCATGGTTTTTGCGCAAAATAGCGCGGTTTTCGGCCGTTAGCGGCAAAAATCGCCCGATTTTAGGCCGCTAGCGGCGAAAATCGCACGGTTTTTGGCCGCTATTGGCGAAAATCGCGCTATTTTTGGCCGGTAGCGGCGAAAATCGCGATTTTTGCCCGCCAGCTGCGAAAATCGCATGGTTTTTGGCCGCTAGCGGCGAAAATCGCGCTATTTTTGGCCGGTAGCGGCGAAAATCGCGCTATTTTTGGCCGCTAGCGGCGAAAATCGCATGGTTTTTGGCCGCTAGCGGCGAAAATCGCGCGGTTTTTGGCCGCTAGCGGCGAAAATCGCGCGAAAATATTTTTGGCCGGTAGCGGCGAAAATCGCGATTTTTGCCCGCCAGCTGCGAAAATCGCATGGTTTTTGGCCGCTAGCGGCGAAAATCGCGCTATTTTTGGCCGGTAGCGGCGAAAATCGCGATTTTTGCCCGCCAGCTGCGAAAATCGCATGGTTTTTGCGCAAAGAGCGAGACATGAACCCAGCGATAGGTGACTTAAATGGGGATTTCGATGTGGATTCAATATATAACTTATTTAAGAATATTCTAAACAAAGCACAGGAACGTAGTATACCATACAAATTGAATAGATCGTATACTAATGACCCAAAGTGGATAACAAAGAATTTGAAGAACCTTATAGGTAAAAAGAGAGCTTGGTACAAAAGGATTAAAATGGGGAGGTCACTTTAGAACAGGAATTCGTACAACTGGTTAGAAATGTTAAAAAAGAGATAAGGAAAGCAAAAAGAAACTATGAAGTTCGCATAGCAGGGCAAGCAAAGACAAATCCTAAAGGGTTTTTTCAGTTATATCGTACTAAGACTAGGGAAAGGATAGGTCCATTAAAAACTGAGACAGGTCAAATAACAGATAGTGATGAAGAGATGAGTAGTATTTTTAATAAATATTTTGTATCTGTATTTACTAAAGAGGAACTTAACAATATGCCTTCAGCCGAACAAGTCTATGTGGGTGGGGACGAGGACAGGTTGACGAGTTTAGCAGTTACCAGGGAGGATGTTCTTAAACAAATAGTAAAACTCAAACCAAACAAATCCCCAGGGCCGGATGAAGTGTTTGCTAGGGTGCTTAAAGAATGCAAAGAGGAGCTTTGTGACCCACTGTCAACCATATTTAATAAATCAATAGAGTCAGGCAGAGTGCCAGAGTTTTGGAAAGTTGCTAATGTGATACCAGTTTTTAAGAAAGGAGATAGATCACTTGCGTCTAACTATCGACCAATTAGCCTAACGTCTATTGTGGGAAAGTTACTCGAATCTATAATAGCAAATAAAATTCGTCTTCATCTTGAAAAACATAAATTAATAATTGAGTCGCAACATGGTTTTATAAATGGCCGTTCATGTTTAACAAATTTGTTATCTTTTTATTCTAGCATTGTTGAGGCAGTTGATAGTGGTAAGGATTGCGATGTTGTATACCTTGACTTTAGCAAAGCTTTTGATACAGTGCCACATGAAAGACTGATTAAAAAAATAGAGTCTCATGGTATTGGGGTGCTATATTAAGCTGGATTAGGGCATGGCTATACCAAAGGAAACAGAGAGTTAGTATAAATGGAATCAAGTCAGAGTGGGAAAATGTTGTAAGTGGAGTGCCTCAAGGCTCTGTCCTGGGACCTCTGTTGTTTATAATATATATAAATGATTTAGATTCAGGTTTGAGTAGCAACATTTGCAAATTTGCCGATGATACGAAAATCGGTAGGGAAATTAATTCGGAGGAGGACTCACTATCACTTCAAGTTGATCTAGATAGGTTTTGAAATGGTCAAAGGATTGGCAGATGCAGTTTAATGCTGATAAATGTAAAGTTCTGAGGTTAGGTAATGATGATAGAGTTACAAGATACGAGCTAGATGGTGTTGTGATTGCGAAGTCGGATTGCGAAAGGGATCTGGGAGTTATGATTAGTAAGAATTTAAAACAAAAGGATCAATGCATAAATGTTCGTAATAAGGCAAATCGGACACTTGGATTTATTAATCGCAGCGTTAGTAACAAGACACCTGGTGTGGTTCTCAAGCTATATCTTGCTCTAGTTAGGCCCCATTTAGATTATGCAGTTCAGTTTTGGTCGCCATATTATAGAATGGATATAAATTCACTTGAACGTGTCCAGCGTAGGATGACTAAGTTAATTCCCCAAATTAGAAATCTTTCATATGAAGAAAGATTAACAAAGCTTAAGTTGCATTCACTGGAAAGGCGAAGAGTTAGGGGTGACATGATAGAGGTTTACAAGTGGATGAATGGACATAACCGGGGGGATATTAATAGGGTATTAAAAGTATCAACACAGGACAGAACACGAAACAATGGATATAAATTGGATAAGTTTAGATTTAGGAAAGACTTGGGTAAATACTGGTTCAGTAACAGGGTTGTTGATTTGTGGAACCAATTGCCGCGTAACATTGTGGAGGTGGGGTCCCTCGATTGTTTCAAGCACGGGTTGGACAAGTATATGAGTGGGATTGGGTGGTTATAGAATAGGAGCTGCCTCGTATGGGCCAATAGGCCTTCTGCAGTTACCTTTGTTCTTATGTTCTTATGTTCTTACTAGCGGCGAAAATCGCGCTATTTTTGGCCGGTAGCGGCGAAAATCGCGATTTTTGCACGCCAGCTGCGAAAATCGCATGGTTTTTTGGCCGCGCAAAATAGTGCGGTTTTCGGCCGTTAGCGGCAAAAATCGCCCGATTTTAGGCCGCTAGCGGCGAAAATCGCACGGTTTTTTGGCCGCTATTGGCGAAAATTGCGCTATTTTTGGCCGGTAAGCGGCGAAAATCGCGATTTTTGCCTGCCAGCTGCGAAAATCGCAGTTTTTGGCCGCTAGCGGCGAAAATCGCGCAATTTTTAGCCGCTACCGGCAAAAATCGCATAGTTTTTTGCGCAAAATAGCACGGTTTTCGGCCGCTAGCGGCGAAAATCGCGCTATTTTTGGCCGCTAGCGGCAAAAATCGCATAGTTTTTGCGCAAAATAGCGCGGTTTTCGGCCGCTAGCGGCGAAAATCGCCCGATTTTTAGGCCGCTAGCGGCGAAAATCGCGCTATTTTTGGCCGATGGCGGCGAAAATCGCGATTTTTGCCCGCCAGCGGCGAAAATCGCATAGTTTTTGGCCGCTAGCGGCGAAAATCGCGCGGTTTTTGGCCGATAGCGGCGAAAATATCGCTATTTTTGCCCGCCAGCTGCGAAAATCGCATGGTTTTTGGCCGCTAGCGGCGTAAATCGCGCGATTTTTGGGCCGGTAGCGGCGAAAATCGCGCGATTTTTGGCCGGTAGCGGCGAAAATCGCGATTTTTGCCCGCCAGTTGCGAAAAATCGCATGGTTTTTTGTCTGGCTTTGCGCAAAATAGCGCGGTTTTCGGCCGTTAGCGGCAAAAATCGCCCGATTTTTTTAGCGGCGAAAATCGCCCGATTTTTGGCCGCTAGCGGCGAAAATCGCGCTATTTTTGGCCGGTAGCGGCGAAAATCGCGCGATTTTTGCCCGCCAGCTGCGAAAATCGCATGGTTTTTGGCCGCTAGCGGCGAAAATCGCGCTATTTTTGGCCGGTAGCGGCGAAAATCGCGATTTTTGGCCGCCAGCTGCGAAAATCGCATGGTTTTTGGCCTTTTTTCGGCGCTAGCGACGAAAATCGCGCAGTTTTTGGCCGGTAGCGGCGAAAATCGCGCTATTTTTGGCCGGTAGCGGCGAAAATCGCGATTTTTGCCCGCCAGCTGCAAAAATCGCATGGTTTTTGCGCGAAAAAAGCGCGGTTTTCGGCCGTTAGCGGCAAAAATCGCCCGATTTTTGGCCGCTAGCGGCGAAAATCGCACGGTTTTTTGGCCGCTAGCGGCGAAAATCGCGCTATTTTTGGCCGGTAGCGGCGAAAATCGCGATTTTTGCCCGCCAGCTGCGAAAATCGCATAGTTTTTTTGGCCGCTAGCGGCGAAAATCGCGCGATTTTTGGCCGGTAGCGGCAAAAATCGCGCTATTTTTGCCCGCCAGCTGCAAAAATCGCATGGTTTTTGGCCGCTAGCGGCGAAAATCGCGCAATTTTTGGCCGCTAGCGGCGAAAATCGCACGGTTTTTGGCCGGTAGCGGCGAAAATCGCGCTATTTTTGGCCGGTAGCGGCGAAAATCGCGCGATTTTTGGCCGCCAGCTGCGAAAATCGCATGGTTTTTGGCCGCGAAAATAGCGCTATTTTCGGCCGTTAGCGGCAAAAATCGCCCGATTTTAGGCCGCTAGCGGCGAAAATCGCACGTTTTTTGTCCGCTAGCGGCGAAAATCGCGCTATTTTTGGCCGGTAGCGGCGAAAATCGCGATTTTTGCCCGCCAGCTGCGAAAATCGCATGGATTTTTTTGGCCGCTAGCGGCGAAAATCGCGCGGTTTTTGGCCGGTAGCGGCGAAAAATCGCGATTTTTGCCCGCCCGCTGCGAAAATCGCATGGTTTTTGGCCGCTAGCGGCGAAAATCGCGCGATTTTTGGCCGGTAGCGGCGAAAATCGCACGGTTTTTGGCCGGTAGCGGCGAAAATCGCGCGGTTTTTGGCCGCTAGCGGCGAAAATCGCACGATTTTTTGGCCGCCAGCGGCGAAAATCGCATGGTTTTTGGCCGCTAGCGGCGAAAATCGCGCTATTTTTGGCCGGTAGCGGTGAAAATCGCGATTTTTGCCCGCCAGCTGCGAAAATCGCATGGTTTTTGGCCGCTAGCGGCGAAAATCGCGCGGTTTTTGGCCGGTAGCGGCGAAAATCACGCTATTTTTTGCCGGTAGCGGCAAAAATCGCGATTTTTGCCCGCCAGCTGCGAAAATCGCATGATTTTTGCGCAAAATAGCGCGGTTTTCGGCCGTTAGCGGCAAAAATCGCCCGATTTTTGGCCGCTAGCGGCGAAAATCGCACGGTTTTTGGCCGCTAGCGGCGAAAATCGCGCTATTTTTGGCCGGTACCGGCAAAAATCGCGATTTTTGCCCGCTAGCTGCGAAAATCGCATGGTTTTTGGCCGCTAGCGGCGAAAATCGCGCGGTTTTTGGCCGGTAGCGGCGAAAATATCGCGCAATTTTTGCCCGCCAGCTGCAAAAATCGCATGGTTTTGGCCGCTAGCGGCGAAAATCGCGCGATTTTTGGCCGCTAGCGGCGAAAATCACGCGATTTTTGGCCGGTAGCGGCGAAAATCGCGCCGATTTTTGCCCGCTAGCTGCGAAAATCGCACGGTTTCTGGCCGCTAGCGGCGAAAATAGCGCGATTTTCGGCCGTTAGCGGCAAAAATCGCCCGATTTTTGGCCGCTAGCGGCGAAAATCGCACGGTTTTTGGCCGCTAACGGCGAAAATCGCGCTATTTTTGGCCGGTAGCGGCAAAAATCGCGGTTTTTTGGCCGGTAGCGGCGAAAATGGCATCATTTTTTTGGCCGCTAGCGGCCAAAATCGCATGGTTTTTGGCCGCTAGCGGCGAAAATCGCGCTATTTTTGGCCGGTAGCGGCGAAAATCGCGATTTTTGCCCGCCAGCTGCGAAAATCGCATGGTTTTTGCGCAAAATAGTGCGGTTTTCGGCCGTTAGCGGCAAAAATCGCGCCGATTTTGGCCGCTAGCGGCGAAAATCGCACGATTTTTGGCCGCTATTGGCGAAAATCGCGCTATTTTTGGCCGCTAGCGGCGAAAATCGCGATTTTTGCCCGCCAGCTGCAAAAATCGCATTTTTGGCCGCTAGCGGCGAAAATCGCGCGATTTTTGCCCGCCAGCTGCAAAAATCGCATGGTTTTTGGCCGCTAGCGGCGAAAATAGCAAAGTTTTTGGCCGTTAGCGGCGAAAATCGCATGGTTTTTGGCCGCTAGCGGCGAAAATCGCGCTATTTTTGGCCGGTAGCGGCGAAAATCGCACGATTTTTGCCCGCCAGCTGCGAAATCGCATGGTTTTTTGGCCGCTAGCGGCGAAAATCGCGCTATTTTTGGCCGGTAGCGGCGAAAATCGCGATTTTTGCCCGCCAGCTGCGAAAATCGCATGGCAAAAATGCAAAATTCTTTGGCCGCTGCGGCGAAAACAGCGCGGTTTTCGGCCGTTAGCGGCAAAAATCGCCCGATTTTTGGCCGCTAGCGGCGAAAAATCGCACGGTTTTTTGGCCGCTAGCGGCGAAAATTGCGCTATTTTTGGCCGGTAGCAGCGAAAATTTTTTGCCCGCCAGCTGCGAAAATCGCAGTTTTGGCCGCTAGCGGCGAAATCGCGCAATTTTTAGCCGCTAGCGGCGAAAATCGCACGGTTTTTGGCCGCTAGCGGCGAAAATCGCGCTATTTTGGCCGGTAGCGGCGCATAAAGCGCGGTTTTCGGCCGCTAGCGGCGAAAATCGCTCGATTTTTGGCCGCTAGCGGCGAAAATCGCACGGTTTTTTGGCCGCTAGTGGCGAAAATCGCGCGATTTTTGGCCGATAGCGGCGAAAATCGCGCTATTTTTGCCCGCCAGCTGCGAAAATCGCATAGTTTTTGGCCGCTAGCGGCGAAAATCGCGCGGTTTTTGGCCGATAGCGGCGAAAATCGCTATTTTTGGCCGCTAGCTGCGAAAATAGCGCTATTTTTTGGCCGCTAGCGGCGAAAATCGCGCGATTTTTGGGCCGGTAGCGGCGAAAATCGCGATTTTTTTGGCCGGCTAGCGCGCGAAAATCGCGATTTTTGCCCGCCAGCTGCGAAATCGCATGGTTTTTTCGCTGCGCAAAATAGCGCGGTTTTCGGCCGTTAGCGGCAAAATTGCCCGATTTTTTGGCCGCTAGCGGCGAAAATCGCACGGTTTTTGGCCGCTAGCGGCGAAAATCGCGCTATTTTTTGGCCGGTAGCGGCGAAAAAAATCGCGATTTTTTGCCCGCCAGCTGCGAAAATCGCATAGGTTTTTGGCCGCTAGCGGCGAAAATCGCGCGGTTTTTTTGGCCGGTAGCGGCGAAAATCGCGATTTTTGCACGCCAGCTGCGAAAATCGCATGGTTTTGGCGCAAAATGGCCGGCCCGTTAGCGGCGAAAATCGCCCGATTTTTGGCCGCTAGCGGCGAAAATCGCACGGTTTTTGGCCGCTAGCGGCGAAAATCGCGCTATTTTTGGCCGGTAGCGGCGAAAATCGCGATTTTTGCCCGCCAGCTGCGAAAATCGCATGGTTTTTGGCCGCTAGCGGCGAAAATCGCGCGGTTTTTGGCAGGTAGCGGCGAAAATAGCGCTATTTTTGCCCGCCAGCTGCGAAAATCGCATGGTTTTTGGCCGCTAGCGGCGAAAATCGCGCGGTTTTTGGCCGGTAGCGGCGAAAAATCGCGCTATTTTTGGCCGGTAGCGGCGAAAATCGCGATTTTTGCCCGCCAGCTGCGAAAATCGCATGGTTTTTTTTGGCCGCTAGCGGCGAAAATAGCGCGGTTTTTCAGCCGTTAGCGGCGAAAATCGCCCGATTTTTTTTTTGGCGAAAATCGCACGGTTTTTGGCCGCTAGCGGCGAAAATCGCGCTATTTTTGGCCGGTAGCGGCGAAAATCGCGATTTTTGCCCGCCAGCTGCTGCAAAATCGCATAGTTTTCTGGCCGCTAGCGGCGAAAATCGCGCGATTTTTGGGCCGCTAGCGGCGAAATTCGCACGATTTTTGGCCGCTAGCGGCGAAAATCGCGCGATTTTTGCCCGCCAGCTGCAAAAATCGCATGGTTTTGGCCGCTAGCGGCGAAAATCACGCGGTTTTTGGCCGGTAGCGGCAAAAATCGCGCGATTTTTGCCCGCTAGCTGCGAAAATCGCACGGTTTTTGGCCGCTAGCGGCGAAAATCGCGCTATTTTTGGCCGGTAGCGGCGAAAATCGCGCGATTTTTGCCCGCCAGCGGCGAAAATCGCATGTTTTTTGGCCGCTAGCGGCGAAAATCGCGCGATTTTTGGCTGGTAGCGGCGAAAATCGCGCTATTTTTGCCCGCCAGCGGCAAAAATCGCATGGTTTCTGGCCGCTAGCGGCGAAATCGCGCGATTTTTGGCCGCTAGCGAAGCGCGAATCGCAACGATTTTTTGGCCGCTAGCGGCGAAAATCGCACGGTTTTTGGCCGCTAGCGGCGAAAATCGCGCTATTTTTGGCCGAAATCGTAGCGGCACGAAAATCGCGATTTTTGCCCGCCAGCTGCGAAAATCGCATGGTTTTGGCAAAGTAGTGCGGTTTTCGGCCGTTAGCGGCAAAAATCGCCCGATTTTCGGCCGCAAGCGGCGAAAAATCGCACGGTTTTTGACCGCTAGTGGCGAAAATCGCGCTATTTTTGGCCGGTAGCGGCGAAAATCGCGACTTTTGCCCGCCAGCTGCGAAAATCGCATGGTTTTTGGCCGCTAGCGGCGAAAATCGCGCGGTTTTTGGCCGGTAGCGGCGAAAATCGCGCTATTTTTGCCCGCCAGCTGCGAAAAATCGCATCGCACGATTTTTGGCCGCTAGCGGCGAAAATCGCGCGGTTTTTGGCCGTTAGCGGCGAAAATCGCGCAATTTTTGGCCGCTAGCGGCGAAATTCGCACGATTTTTGGCCGCCAGCGGCGAAAATCGCATTGTTTTTGCGATACCTCTGTTTCGGCCGCTAGCGGCCAAAAATCGCCCGATTTTTGGCCGCTAGCGGCAAAAATCGCGCGATTTTCGGCCGCTAGCGGCGAAAATCGCGCTATTTTTACCCGCCCAGCTGTCAAAACCGCATAGTTTTTAGCGGCGAAATCGCGCCTTTTTCGGCCGCTAGCGGCGAAAATAGCCCCGATTTTGGCCGCTAGCGGCGAAAATCGCGCGAGTTTTGGCCGGTAGCGGCGAAAATCGCGCGATTTTTGCCCGCCAGCTGCGAAAAATCGCATGGTTTGGCCGCTAGCGTCGAAAATAGCGCGGTTTTCGGCCGTTAGCGGCGAAAATCGCACGATTTTTGGCCGCTAGCGGCGAAAATCGCGCTATTTTGGCCGGTAGCGGCGAAAATTGCGTTTTTTTTTGCCCGCCAGCTGCGAAAATCGCAATGGTTTTTGGCCGCTAGCGCGAAAATCGCGCGGTTTTTGGCAGGTACCGGCGAAATTCGCGCTATTTTTACCCGCCAGCTGCAAAAATCGCATGGTTTCTGGCCCGATAGCGGTGTTATCATAGCGCGGTTTTCGGCCGCTAGCGGCGAAATTCGCACGATTTTTGGCCGCTAGCCGGCGAAAATCGCGCTATTTTTGGCCGGCTAGCGTCGAAAATCTCACGATTTTTGCCCGCCAGCTATAAAATTCGCATAGATTCTGGCCGCTAGTGGCGAAAATTTGCGAGATTTTGTGCCACTAGCGGCGAAATTAGCACCCTTTTTTGGCCGCTAGCGGCGAAAATCGGTCGATTTTTGGCAGGTAGCGACGAAAATATAGCCGCTTTTTTTTTTTGCGCCACCACCGGCCCAAATCGCATGGTTTTGGCCGGTAGCGTCGAAATAGCGCGGTTTTCGGCCGTTAGCGGGAAAAAATTGCCCGACTTTTTGGCCGCTAGCGGCGAAAATCGCGCTATTTTTTGGGCCGGTAGCGGCGAAAATCGCGCGGTTTTTTGCCCGCCATCTGCGAAAATCGCGCTGGTTTTACCCTGCCAGCTGCAAAAAATCGCGCTATTTTCTGGCCGATACCGGTGTTAATCGCGCAAATTTTGCCCGCCAGCTGCGAAATTGCATGATTTTTGATCGCTAGCGACGAAATTTGCACAGTTTTTGCCCGCTAGCGGCGAAAATCGCGCTATTTTTGCCCGCCACCTGCAAAAATCGCATAGTTTCTGGCCGCTAGCGGCGAAAATAGCGCGATTTTTGGCTGCTAGCGGCGAAATTCGAACGATTTTAGGCAGCTAGCCGCGAAATATCGCACGATTTTTGGCCGCTATTGGCTTAAAATAATCCGCGATTTTTTGCCGCCAGATGTGAAAATCGCACGGTTTTTGGCCGCTGGCGGCGAAAATCACATAGATTCTTGCCCGCCTAGCTGTGAAAATCGCATGGTTTTTTGGCCGGTAGCGGCGAAAATAGCGCGATTTTTGCCAGCCAGCTGCAAAATTTGCGCATGTTTTTGGCCGCTAGCGGCAAAAATCGCATGTTTTCTGGCCGCTAGCGTCGAAATAGCGCGGTTTTTGGCCGGTAGCAGCAAAAATCGCATGGTTTCTGGTCGCTAGCGTGGAAATAGCACGGTTTTCGGCAGTTAGCGGCAAAAATCGCGCTATTTTTGGCCGCTAGCGGTGAAAATCGCGCGGTTTTTGCCCGCCAGCTGCAAAACAATCACATGGTTTTTTGGCCGCTAGCGGCGAAAATCACGCGATTTTTGGCCTCTAGCTGTCGAAATTTGCACGATTTTAGGCCTCTACCGGGCAAAATAGCGCGCCATTTTCGGCCGTTAGTGGCAAAATACCCCTTTTTTTTCGGCCGATAGCGGCGAAAATAGCCCCTTTTTCGGCGGATATTGGCGAAAATCGGTCAATTTTTAGCAGGTAGCGGCGAAATTCGCACGATTTTTTGCCCGCCAGCTGCAAAAATCGCATAGTTTCTGGCCGCTAGCGTCGAAAATAGCGCGGTTTTCGGCCGTTAGCGGCGAAAATTGCGCGGTGTTTTGGCCGGTAACGGCGAAAATAGCGCTATTTTTGGACTCCAGCTGCAAAAATCGCGCTATTTTTTGCCCGTTAGCGGCGAAAATCGCGCGATTTTTTTGGCCGCTAGCGGCGAAAATCGCATGGTTTTTGGCTGCTAGCGGCGAAAACGCGCGGTTTTTTGGGGCGGTAGTGGAGAAAAAATCGCGCTATTTTTGCCCGCCAGCTGCGAAATTCGCATAGTTTTCTCTCGCCGCTAGCGGCGAAAATCACGCGATTTTTGGCCGCTAGCTGCGAAATTCGCACGATTTTTGCCCGCCAGCTGCGAAAATCGCGTGGTTTTTGCGCAAAAGCGCCCCATTTTTAGCCGCTACCGGCAAAAATAGCCTTTTTTTTGGCCGATAGCTGCGAAAATCGGTCGATTTTTGGCAGGTAGCAGCGAAATTAGCGCTATTTTTGGCCGGTATCGGCGAAAATCGCATGGTTTCTGGCCGCCAGCGTCAAAAGGAGCGCATGTTTTCGGCCGTTAGCGGCGAAAATCGCCCAATTTTTTGGCCGCTAGCGGCGAAAATCGCGCTATTTTTGGCCGGTAGCGTCAAAAATCGCGATGGTTTTTGCCCGCCAGCTGCGAAAGTCGCGCGATTTTTGCCCGCAGCTGCAAAAATCGCATGGTTTTTGGCCCGCCAGCTGCGAAAATCGCGTAGTTTTTGGCCGCAAGCGGTGAAACTCGCGCGGTTTTTGGCAGGTAGCGGTAAAATTCGCATAGTTTATATGGCCGGCTAGCGGCGAAAATCGCGCGTTTTTTGGCCGCTAGTGGCGAAATTCGCACGATTTTTGCCCGCCAGCTGCGAAATTTGCACCGATTTTTGGCCGCAAGCGGCTTAAATCGCGCGGTTTTTGGCAGGTAGCGGCGCATTTTCGCGCGATTTTTGAACGCCAGCTGCAAAAATCGCATGGTTTTTGCGCAAAATAGCGCGGTTTTCGGCCGTTAGCGTCGAAAATCACGCTATTTTTCGGCCGTTAGCGGCAAAATTCGCGCTATTTTTGCCCGCCAGTTGCGAAAATCGCCCAATTTTTGGCCGCTAGCGGCGACAATCGCATGGTTTTTTTGGCCGCTAGCGGCCGAAATCGCGCTATTTTTGCCCGCCAGTTGCGAAAATCGCCCGATTTTTGCCCGCAAGCGCGCGAAATCGCACGGTTTTTGGCCGCTAGCGGCGAAAATCGCGCTATTTTTTGCCGGTAACGGCGAAAATCGCGATTTTTGCCCGCCAGCTGCGAAAATCGCATAGTTTTTGGCCGCTAGCAGCGAAAATCGCGCGGTTTTTGGCCGGTAGCGGCGAAAATAGCGCTATTTTTGCCCGCCAGCTGCAAAAATCGCATGGTTTTTGGCCGCTAGCGGCGAAAATCGCGCTATTTTTGGCCGGTAGCGGCGAAAATCGCATTTTTGGCCGGTTTTTGGCCGCTAGCGGCGAAAATCGCGCCTAGCGGCGAAAATCGCGCTATTTTTGGCCGGTAGCGGCGAAAATCGCGATTTTTGCCCGCCAGCTGCGAAAATCGCATGGTTTTTGCGCAAAATAGCGCGGTTTTCGGCCGTTAGCGGCAAAAATCGCCCGATTTTTGGCCGCTAGCGGCGAAAATCGCACGGTTTTTGGCCGCTAGCGGCGAAAATCGCGCTATTTTTGGCCGGTAGCGGCGAAAATCACAATTTTTGCCCGCCAGCTGCGAAAATCGCATAGTTTTTGGCCGCTAGCGGCGAAAATCGCGCGGTTTTTGGCCGGTAGCGGCGAAAATCGCGCGATTTTTGCCCGCCAGCTGCGAAAATCGCATGGTTTTTGGCCGCGGTTTTAGCGTTAGCGGCAAAAATCGCGCTATTTTTGGCCGCTAGCGGCGAAAATCGCGCGGTTTTTGGCCGGTAGCGGCGAAAATCGCGCTATTTTTGGCCGTAGCGGCGAAAATCGCATGGTTTTTGCCCAAAATAGCGCGGTTTTTGGCCGCTAGCGGCGAAAATCGCCCGGTTTTTGGCCGCTAGCGGCGAAAATCGCGCTATTTTTGGCCGGTAGCGGCGAAAATCGCGATTTTTGCCCGCCAGCTGCGAAAATCGCATGGTTTTGGCCGCAAAATAGCGCGGTTTTCGGCCGTTAGCGGCAAAAATCGCCCGATTTTTGGCCGCTAGCGGCGAAAATCGCGCTATTTTTGGCCGGTAGCGGCGAAAATCGCGATTTTTGCCCGCCAGCTGCGAAAATCGCATGGTTTTTTGCGCCGGCCGTTAGCGGCGAAAATCGCGCGGTTTTTGGCCGCTAGCGGCGAAAATCGCGCTATTTTTGGCCGGTAGCGGCGAAAATCGCGCTATTTTTGCCGGTAGCGCCGCGATTTTTGCCTGCGAAAATCGCACGGTTTTTGGCAAAATAGCGGCGAAAATCGCGGCAATTTTCGGCCGATTTTTGGCCGCTAGGCGAAAATCGCGCGGTTTTTGGCCGGTAGCGGCGAAAATCGCGCTATTTTTGGCCGGTTTTGCCCGCGATTTTTGCCCGCCAGCTGCGAAAATCGCATGGTTTTTGGCCGCTAGCGGCGAAAATCGCGCGGTTTTTGGCCGCTAGCGGCGAAAATCGCGCTATTTTTGGCCGGTAGCGGCGAAAATCGCGATTTTTGCCCGCCAGCTGCGAAAATCGCATGGTTTTTGCGCAAAATAGCGCGGTTTTCGGCCGTTAGCGGCAAAAATCGCCCGATTTTTGGCCGCTAGCGGCGAAAATCGCACGGTTTTTGGCCGCTATTGGCGAAAATCGCGCTATTTTTGGCCGGTAGCGGCGAAAATCGCGATTTTTGCCCGCCAGCTGCGAAAATCGCATAGTTTTTGGCCGCTAGCGGCGAAAATCGCGCGGTTTTTGGCCGGTAGCGGCGAAAATCGCGCTATTTTTGCCCGCCAGCTGCGAAAATCGCATGGTTTTTGGCCGCTAGCGTTTTTGGCGCTAGCGGCGAAAATCGCGCGATTTTTGGCCGCTAGCGGCGAAAATCGCGCTATTTTTGGCCGGTAGCGGCGAAAATCGCGCTATTTTTGGCCGGTAGCTGCGAAAATCGCATGATTTTTGCCCGCCAGCGGCGAAAATCGCATGGTTTTCGGCCGTTAGCGGCGAAAATCGCCCGATTTTTGGCCGCTAGCGGCGAAAATCGCGCGGTTTTTGGCCGCTAGCGGCGAAAATCGCGATTTTTGCCCGCCAGCTGCGAAAATCGCATGGTTTTTAGCCGTTAGCGGCAAAAATCGCGCGATTTTTGGCCGCTAGCGGCGGTTTTTGGCCGCTAGCGGCGAAAATCGCGCTATTTTTGGCCGGTAGCGGCGAAAATCGCGATTTTTGCCCGCCAGCTGCGAAAATCGCATGGTTTTCGGCCGCTAGCGGCAAAAATCGCGCTATTTTGGCCGCTAGCGGCGAAAAAATCGCTGCGAAAATCGATTTTTGGCCGCTAGCGGCGAAAATCGCGCTGGTTTTTGGCCGGTAGCGGCGAAAATCGCGATTTTTGCCCGCCAGCTGCGAAAATCGCATAGTTTTTTGGCCGCTAGCGGCGAAAATCGCGCGGTTTTTGGCCGGTAGCGGCGAAAATCGCGCTATTTTTGCCCGCCAGCTGCGAAAATCGCATGGTTTTTGGCCGCTAGCGGCGAAAATCGCGCAATTTTTGGCCGCTAGCGGCGAAAATCGCACGGTTTTTGGCCGCTAGCGGCGAAAATCGCGCTATTTTTGGCCGGTAGCGGCGAAAATCGCGATTTTTGCCCGCCAGCTGCGAAAATCGCATGGTTTTTTAGCGCGGTTTTCGGCCGTTAGCGGCAAAATCGCGCGATTTTCGGCCGCTAGCGGCGAAAATCGCCCGATTTTTGGCCGCTAGCGGCGAAAATCGCACGGTTTTTGGCCGCTAGCGGCGAAAATCGCGCTATTTTTGGCCGGTAGCGGCGAAAATCGCGCGATTTTTGGCCGGTAGCTGCGAAAATCGCATTTTTGCCCGCCAGCTGCGAAAATCGCATGGTTTTTGGCCGCTAGCGGCGAAAAAATAGCGGCGAAAATCGCGGTTTTTGGCCGCTAGCGGCGAAAATCGCGCGGTTTTTGGCCGCTAGCGGCGAAAATCGCGCTATTTTTGGCCGGTAGCGGCGAAAATCGCGATATTTTTGGCCGGTAGCGGCGAAAATCGCGATTTTTGCCCGCCAGCTGCGAAAATCGCATGGTTTTTGCGCAAAATAGCGCCGGCCGTTAGCGGCAAAAATCGCCCGATTTTTGGCCGCTAGCGGCGAAAATCGCGATTTTTGGCCGCTAGCGGCGAAAATCGCGCTATTTTTGCCCGCCAGCGGCGAAAATCGCATGGTTTTTAGCGCAAAATCGCGCGGTTTTCGGCCGCTAGCGGCAAAAATCGCCCGATTTTTGGCCGCTAGCGGCGAAAATCGCGCTATTTTTGGCCGGTAGCGGCGAAAATCGCGATTTTTGCCCGCCAGCTGCGAAAATCGCATGGTTTTTTATTTTTGGCCGCTAGCGGCGAAAATCGCGCGATTTTTGGCCGCTAGCGGCGAAAATCGCGCGATTTTTGGCCGCTAGCGGCGAAAATCGCGATTTTTGCCCGCCATTGCGAAAATCGCATAGTTTTTGGTTTTAGCGGCGAAAATCGCGATTTTTGGCCGTTAGCGGCGAAAATCGCGCGGTTTTTGGCCCGCTAGCGGCGAAAATCGCGCTATTTTTGGCCGGTAGCGGCGAAAATCGCGATTTTTGCCCGCCAGCTGCGAAAATCGCATGGTTTTTGGCCGCTAGCGGCGAAAATCGCGCGGTTTTTGGCCGGTAGCGGCGAAAATCGCGCTATTTTTGGCCGGTAGCGGCGAAAATCGCGATTTTTGCCCGCCAGCTGCGAAAATCGCATGGTTTTTGCGCAAAATAGCGCGGTTTTCGGCCGTTAGCGGCAAAAATCGCCCGATTTTTGGCCGCTAGCGGCGAAAATCGCACGGTTTTTGGCCGCTGGCGGCGAAAATCGCGCTATTTTTGGCCGGTAGCGGCGAAAATCGCGATTTTTGCCCGCCAGCGGCGAAAATCGCATAGTTTTTGGCCGCTAGCGGCGAAAATCGCGCGGTTTTTGGCCGGTAGCGGCGAAAATAGCGCTATTTTTGCCCGCCAGCTGCAAAAATCGCATGGTTTTTGGCCGCTAGCGGCGAAAATCGCGCAATTTTTGGCCGCTAGCGGCGAAAATCGCACGGTTTTTGGCCGCTAGCGGCGAAAATCGCGCTATTTTTGGCCGGTAGCGGCGAAAATCGCGATTTTTGCCCGCCAGCTGCGAAAATCGCATGGTTTTTTTGCGCAAAATAGCGCGGTTTTCGGCCGTTAGCGGCAAAAATCGCCCGATTTTTGGCCGCTAGCGGCGAAAATCGCACGGTTTTTGGCCGCTAGCGGCGAAAATCGCGCTATTTTTGGCCGGTAGCGGCGAAAATCGCGATTTTTGCCCGCCAGCTGCGAAAATCGCATAGTTTTTGGCCGCTAGCGGCGAAAATCGCATTTTTGGCCGGTAGCGGCGAAAATCGCGATTTTTGCCCGCCAAAAAAGCGCGGTTTTTGGCCGTTAGCGGCGAAAATCGCGCGATTTTTGGCCGCTAGCGGCGAAAATCGCGCGATTTTTGGCCGGTAGCGGCGAAAATCGCGATTTTTGCCCGCCAGCTGCGAAAATCGCATGGTTTTTTGCGGCAAAATAGCGCGGTTTTCGGCCGTTAGCGGCAAAAATCGCCCGATTTTTGGCCGCTAGCGGCGAAAATCGCACGGTTTTTGGCCGCTAGCGGCGAAAATCGCGCTATTTTTGGCCGGTAGCGGCGAAAATCGCGATTTTTGCCCGCCAGCTGCGAAAATCGCATGGTTTTTGGCCGCTAGCGGCGAAAATCGCGCGGTTTTTGGCCGGTAGCGGCGAAAATCGCGCTATTTTTGGCCGCTAGCGGCGAAAATCGCGATTTTTGCCCGCTAGCGGCGAAAATCGCGCTGGTTTTTGGCCGGTAGCGGCGAAAATCGCGATTTTTGGCCGCTAGCGGCGAAAATCGCACGGTTTTTGGCCGCTAGCGGCGAAAATCGCGCGGTTTTTGGCCGGTAGCGGCGAAAATCGCGCGATTTTTGCCCGCCAGCTGCGAAAATCGCATGGTTTTTGCGCAAAATAGCGCAGTTTTCGGCTTTTTGGCCGCTAGGCCGCCGTAACATCACTTGTAGCGGCGAAAAATCGATTTTTGGCCGCTAGCGGCGAAAAATTTTTCAGTTGCGAAAATCGAGTTTTTGGCCGCTAGCGGCGAAAATCGCGCGGGCCGCTAGCGGCGAAAATCGCGCTATTTTTGGCCGGTAGCGGCGAAAATCGCGATTTTTGCCCGCCAGCTGCGAAAATCGCATGGTTTTTGGCCGCTAGCGGCGAAAATCGCGCGGTTTTTGGCCGGTAGCGGCGAAAATCGCGCTATTTTTGGCCGGTAGCGGCGAAAATCGCGATTTTTGCCCGCCAGCTGCGAAAATCGCGCTATTTTTTTGCGCAAAATAGCGCGGTTTTCGGCCGTTAGCGGCAAAAATCGCCCGATTTTGGCCGCTAGCGGCGAAAATCGCACGGTTTTTGGCCGCTATTGGCGAAAATCGCACTATTTTTGGCCGGTAGCGGCGAAAATCGCGATTTTTGCCCGCCAGCTGCGAAAATCGCATAGTTTTTGGCCGCTAGCGGCGAAAATCGCACGTTTTTGGCCGCTAGCGGCGAAAATCGCGCGATTTTTGGCCGGTAGCGGCGAAAATCGCGCTATTTTTGCCCGCCAGCTGCAAAAATCGCATGGTTTTTGGCCGCTAGAGGCGAAAATCGCGCAATTTTTGGCCGCTAGCGGCGAAAATCACGCTATTTTTGGCCGGTAGCGGCGAAAATCGCGATTTTTGCCCGCCAGCTGCGAAAATCGCATGGTTTTTGCGCAAAATAGCGCGGTTTTCGGCCGTTAGCGGCAAAAATCGCCCGATTTTTGGCCGCTAGCGGCGAAAATCGCGCGGTTTTTGGCCGCTAGCGGCGAAAATCGCGCTATTTTTGCCCGCCAGCTGCGAAAATCGCATGGTTTTTGCGCCGCGGTTTTAGTTAGCGGCAAAAATCGCCCGATTTTTGGCCGCTAGCGGCGAAAATCGCGCGATTTTTGGCCGCTAGCGGCGAAAATCGCGATTTTTGCCCGCCAGCTGCGAAAATCGCATTTTTTTTGCCGTTAGCGGCAAAAATCGCGCGATTTTTGGCCGCTAGCGGCGAAAATCGCACGATTTTTGGCCGCTAGCGGCGAAAATCGCGCTATTTTTGGCCGGTAGCGGCGAAAATCGCGATTTTTGCCCGCCAGCTGCGAAAATCGCATAGTTTTTGGCCGCTAGCGGCGAAAATCGCGCTATGTTGGCCGGTAGCGGCGAAGATGGCGCTATTTTTGCCCGCCAGCTGCGAAAATCGCATGGTTTTTGGCCGCTAGCGGCGAAAATCGCGCGAGCGAAAATCGCGGTTTTTGGCGCTAGCGGAAAATCGCGCTATTTTTGGCCGGTAGCGGCGAAAATCGCGATTTTTGGCCGGTAGCGGCGAAAATCGCGATTTTTGGCCAGCTGCGAAAATCGCGTTTTTGCGCAAAATAGCGCGGTTTTCGGCCGTTAGCGGCAAAAATCGCCCGATTTTAGGCCGCTAGCGGCGAAAATCGCACGGTTTTTGGCCGCTAGCGGCGAAAATCGCGCAATTTTTGGCCGGTAGCGGAGAAAATCGCGATTTTTGCCCGCCAGCTGCGAAAATCGCATAGTTTTTGGCCGCTAGCGGCGAAAATCGCGCGGTTTTTGGCCGGTAGCGGCGAAAATAGCGCTATTTTTGCCCGCCAGCTGCAAAAATCGCATGGTTTTTGGCCGCTAGCGGCGAAAATCGCGCAATTTTTGGCCGCTAGCGGCGAAAATCGCACGATTTTTGGCCGCTAGCGGCGAAAAATTTTTGCCCGCCAGCGCGAAAATCGCGATTTTTTGCGAAAATCGCATGGTTTTGGCCGCTAGCGGCGAAAATCGCGCGATTTTTGGCCGCTAGCGGCGAAAATCGCGCGATTTTTGGCCGCTAGCGGCGAAAATCGCGCGGTTTTTGGCCGGTAGCGGCGAAAATCGCGCGATTTTTGGCCGCTAGCGGCGAAAAAATGGCCGCTTGCGGCGAAAATCGCGTTTTTCGGCCGGTTTTAGCGGCGAAAATCGCCCGATTTTTGGCCGCTAGCGGCGAAAATCGCGCTATTTTTGGCCGGTAGCGGCGAAAATCGCGATTTTTGCCCGCCAGCTGCGAAAATCGCATGGTTTTTAGCGCAAAATCGCGCGGTTTTCGGCCGTTAGCGGCAAAAATCGCCCGATTTTTGGCCGCTAGCGGCGAAAATCGCGCTATTTTTGGCCGGTAGCGGCGAAAATCGCGATTTTTGCCCGCCAGCTGCGAAAATCGCATGGTTTTTGGCCGCTAGCGGCGAAAATCGCGCTATTTTTGGCCGCTAGCGGCGAAAATCGCGATTTTTGGCCGGTAGCGGCGAAAATCGCGATTTTTGGCCGCTAGCGGCGAAAATCGCATGGTTTTTGGCCGCTAGCGGCGAAAATCGCGCTATTTTTGGCCGCTAGCGGCGAAAATCGCGCTATTTTTGGCCGGTAGCGGCGAAAATCGCGATTTTTGCCCGCCAGCGGCGAAAATCGCATGGTTTTTGGCCGCTAGCGGCGAAAATCGCGCGGTTTTGGCCGCTAGCGGCGAAAATCGGCCGCCGTAGCGGCGAAAATCGCGCTATTTTTGGCCGCTAGCGGCGAAAATCGCGCGATTTTTGCCCGCCAGCTGCGAAAATCGCATGGTTTTGCCCGCCAGCGCGAAAATCGCGCGGTTTTTGGCCGTTAGCGGCAAAAATCGCCCGATTTTTGGCCGCTAGCGGCGAAAATCGCACGGTTTTTGGCCGCTAGCGGCGAAAATCGCGCTATTTTTGGCCGGTAGCGGCGAAAATCGCGATTTTTGCCCGCCAGCTGCGAAAATCGCATGGTTTTTTAGCGGCGAAAATCGCGCGGTTTTTGGCCGGTAGCGGCGAAAATCGCGCGATTTTTGCCCGCCAGCTGCGAAAATCGCATGGTTTTTGGCCGCTAGCGGCGAAAATCGCGCGGTTTTTGGCCGGTAGCGGCGAAAATAGCGCTATTTTTGCCCGCCAGCGGCAAAAATCATATGGTTTTTGGCCGCTAGCGGCAAAAATCGCGCTATTTTTGGCCGGTAGCGGCGAAAATCGCGATTTTTGCCCGCCAGCGGCGAAAATCGCATGGTTTTTGGCCGCGGTTTTCGGCCGCTAGCGGAAAATCGCGCCGGTTTTTGGCCGCTAGCGGCGAAAATCGCGCTATTTTTGGCCGGTAGCGGCGAAAATCGCGATTTTTGCCCGCCAGGTGCGAAAATCGCATGGTTTTTGCGCAAAATAGCGCGGTTTTCGGCCGTTAGCGGCAAAAATCGTCCGATTTTTGGCCGCTAGCGGCGAAAATCGCACGGTTTTTGGCCGCTATTGGCGAAAATCGCGCTATTTTTGGCCGGTAGCGGCGAAAATCGCGATTTTTGCCCGCCAGTTGCGAAAATCGCATAGTTTTTGGCCGCTAGCGGCGAAAATCGCGCGGTTTTTGGCCGGTAGCGGCGAAAATAGCGCTATTTTTGCCCGCCAGCTGCAAAAATCGCATGGTTTTTGGCCGCTAGCGGCAAAAATCGCGCAATTTTTGGCCGCTAGCGGCGAAAATCGCACGGTTTTTGGCCGCTAGCGGCGAAAATCGCGCTATTTTTGCCCGGTAGCGGCGAAAATCGCGATTTTTGCCCGCCAGCTGCGAAAATCGCATGGTTTAGCGCCGCAAAAATCGCGCGGTTTTTGGCCGCTAGCGGCGAAAATCGCGCTATTTTTGGCCGGTAGCGGCGAAAATCGCGATTTTTGCCCGCCAGCTGCGAAAATCGCATGGTTTTTGCCCGCATGGTTTTTGCGCAAATAGCGCGGTTTTCGGCCGTTAGCGGCAAAAATCGCCCGATTTTTGGCCGCTAGCGGCGAAAATCGCGCTATTTTTGGCCGGTAGCGGCGAAAATCGCGATTTTTGCCCGCCAGCTGCGAAAATCGCATGGTTTTTGCGCAAAATAGCGCGGTTTTGGCCGTTAGCGGCAAAAAAAATCGCGCGATTTTGGCCGCTGGCGCTAGCGGCGAAAATCGCACGGTTTTTGGCCGCTAGCGGCGAAAATCGCGCTATTTTTGGCCGGTAGCGGCGAAAATCGCGATTTTTGCCCGCCAGCTGCGAAAATCGCATAGTTTTTGGCCGCTAGCGGCGAAAATCGCGCGGTTTTTGGCCGGTAGCGGCGAAAATAGCGCTATTTTTGCCCGCCAGCTGCAAAAATCGCATGGTTTTTGGCCGCTAGCGGCGAAAATCGCGCAATTTTTGGCCGCTAGCGGCGAAAATCGCACGGTTTTTGGCCGCTAGCGGCGAAAATCGCGCTATTTTTGGCCGGTAGCGGCGAAAATCGCGATTTTTGCCCGCCAGCTGCGAAAATCGCATGGTTTTTGCGCAAAATAGCGCGGTTTTCGGCCGTTAGCGGCAAAAATCGCCCGATTTTTGGCCGCTAGCGGCGAAAATCGCACGGTTTTTGGCCGCTATTGGCGAAAATCGCGCTATTTTTGGCCGGTAGCGGCGAAAATCGCGATTTTTGCCAGCCAGCTGCGAAAATCGCATAGTTTTTGGCCGCTAGCGGTGAAAATCGCGCTGTTTTTGGCCGGTAGCGGCGAAAATAGCGCTATTTTTGCCCGCCAGCTGCAAAAATCGCATGGTTTTTGGCCGCTAGCGGCGAAAATCGCACGGTTTTTGGCCGCTAGCGGCGAAAATCGCGCTATTTTTGGCCGGTAGCGGCGAAAATCGCGATTTTTGGCCGGTAGCTGCGAAAATCGCGCTATTTTTGGCCGCTAGCGGCGAAAATCGCATGGTTTTTGCCCGCCAAAATAGCGCGGTTTTTGGCCGTTAGCGGCAAAAATCGCCCGATTTTTGGCCGCTAGCGGCGAAAATCGCGCGGTTTTTGGCCGCTAGCGGCGAAAATCGCGCTATTTTTGCCCGCCAGCTGCGAAAATCGCATGGTTTTTAGCGCAAAAATAGCGCGGTTTTTGGCCGTTAGCGGCAAAAAATTTTTGGCCGCTAGCGGCGAAAATCGCGCTATTTTTGGCCGCTAGCGGCGAAAATCGCGATTTTTGCCCGCCAGCTGCGAAAATCGCATGGTTTTTGCGCAAAATAGCGCGGTTTTCGGCCGTTAGCGGCAAAAATCGCGATTTTTTTTTGGCCGCTAGCGGCGAAAATCGCGCTATTTTTGGCCGGTAGCGGCGAAAATCGCGATTTTTGGCCGCTAGCGGCGAAAATCGCGCGGTTTTTGGCCGCTAGCGGCGAAAATCGCGCGGTTTTTGGCCGGTAGCGGCGAAAATCGCGCTATTTTTGCCCGCCAGCTGCGAAAATCGCATGATTTTTGCCCGCCAGCGCGAAAATAGCGCATAGTTTTCGGCCGCTAGCGGCGAAAATCGCACGGTTTTTGGCCGCTAGCGGCGAAAATCGCGCTATTTTTGGCCGGTAGCGGCGAAAATTGCGATTTTTGCCCGCCAGCTGCGAGAATCGCATGGTTTTTGCGCAAAATAGCGCGGTTTTCGGCCGTTAGCGGCAAAAATCGCCCGATTTTTGGCCGCTAGCGGCGAAAATCGCACGGTTTTTGGCCGCTATTGGCGAAAATCGCGCTATTTTTGGCCGGTAACGGCGAAAATCGCGATTGTTGCATGCCAGCTGCGAAAATCGCATAGTTTTTGGCCGCTAGCGGCGAAAATCGCGCGGTTTTTGGCCGGTAGCGGCGAAAATAGCGCTATTTTTGCCCGCCAGCTGCAAAATCGCATGGTTTTTGGCCGCTAGCGGCGAAAATCGCGCGGTTTTTGGCCGCTAGCGGCGAAAATCGCGCAATTTTTGGCCGCTAGCGGCGAAAATCGCGCTATTTTTGGCCGGTAGCGGCGAAAATCGCGATTTTTGGCCGCCAGCTGCGAAAATCGCATGGTTTTTGCGCCCGCCGGCTAGCGGCAAAAATCGCCCGATTTTTGGCCGCTAGCGGCGAAAATCGCGCTATTTTTGGCCGGTAGCGGCGAAAATCGCGCTATTTTTGCCCGCCAGCTGCGAAAATCGCATGGTTTTTGCCCGCCAGCGCAAAATCGCGCGGTTTTCGGCCGTTAGCGGCAAAAATCGCCCGGTTTTTGGCCGCTAGCGGCGAAAATCGCGCTATTTTTGGCCGGTAGCGGCGAAAATCGCGATTTTTGCCCGCCAGCTGCGAAAATCGCATGGTTTTTGCGCAAAATAGCGCGGTTTTCGGCCGTTAGCGGCAAAAATCGCCCGATTTTTGGCCGCTAGCGGCGAAAATCGCGCTTTTTGGCCGGTAGCGGCGAAAATCGCGATTTTTGCCCGCCAGCTGCGAAAATCGCATGGTTTCCGCCAGCTGCGAAAATCGCGATTTTTGGCCGCTAGCGGCGAAAATCGCGCTATTTTTGGCCGGTAGCGGCGAAAATCGCGATTTTTGCCCGCCAGCTGCGAAAATCGCATGGTTTTTGGCCGCTAGCGGCGAAAATCGCGCGGTTTTTGGCCGGTAGCGGCGAAAATCGCGCTATTTTTGGCCGGTAGCGGCGAAAATCGCGATTTTTGCCCGCCAGCTGCGAAAATCGCATGGTTTTTGCGCAAAATAGCGCGGTTTTCGGCCGTTAGCGGCAAAAATCGCCCGATTTTTGGCCGCTAGCGGCGAAAATCGCACGGTTTTTGGCCGCTATTGGCGAAAATCGCGCTATTTTTGGCCGGTAGCGGCGAAAATCGCGATTTTTGCCCGCCAGCTGCGAAAATCGCATAGTTTTTGGCCGCTAGCAGCGAAAATCGCGCGGTTTTTGGCCGGTAGCGGCGAAAAATATTTTTGGCCGCTAGCGCGAAAATTTTTGCCCGCCAGCTGCGAAAATCGCATGGTTTTTGGCCGCTAGCGGCGAAAATCGCGCGGTTTTTGGCCGCTAGCGGCGAAAATCGCGCGGTTTTTGGCCGCTAGCGGCGAAAATCGCGCTATTTTTGGCCGGTAGCGGCGAAAATCGCGATTTTTGCCCGCCAGCTGCGAAAATCGCATGGTTTTTGCGCAAAATAGCGCGGTTTTCGGCCGTTAGCGGCAAAAATCGCCCGATTTTTGGCCGCTAGCGGCGAAAATCGCGCGGTTTTTGGCCGCTAGCGGTCGCTAGCGGCGAAAAAAATCGGCGGAAATCGCGATTTTTGCCCGCCAGCTGCGAAAATCGCATGGGTTTTGGCCGCTAGCGGCGAAAATCGCGCAGTTTTTGGCCGCTAGCGGCGAAAATCGCGCGATTTTTGGCCGCTAGCGGCGAAAATCTATGCGGTTTTTGGCCGCAAAAATCGCGATTTTCGCCGCTACCGGCCAAAAACCGCGCGATTTTCGCCGCTAGCGGCCAAAAACTATGGCGGCGAAAATCGCGATTTTTGCCCGCCAGCTGCGAAAATAGCGCGATTTTTGGCCGCTAGCGGCGAAAATCGCGCGATTTTTGGCCGCTAGCGGCGAAAATCGCGCGATTTTTGGCCGCTAGCGGCGAAAATCGCGCTATTTTTGGCCGGCAGCGGCGAAAATCGCGATTTTTGGCCGCTAGCGGGCGAAAATCGCGCGATTTTTGGCCGCTAGCGGCGAAAATCGTGCGGTTTTTGGCCGCTAGCGGCGAAAATCGCGCGATTTTTGGCCGCTAGCGGCGAAAATCCATGCGATTTTTGCCGCTAGCGGGCAAAAATCGCGATATTTTTGGCCGCTAGCGGCGAAAATCGCGCGATTTTTGGCCGCTAGCGGCGAAAATCGCGATTTTTGGCCGCTAGCGGCGAAAATCGCGATTTTGCCCGCCGCTACGCGGCCAAAAATAGCGCGATTTTCGGCCGCTAGCGGCAAAAATCGTGCGATTTTCGCCGCTAGCGGCGAAAATCGGGCGATTTTTGGCCGCTAGCGGCGAAAATCGCGCTATTTTTGGCCGGTAGCAAAAAAAAATCGCGATTTTCGCCCGCCAGCTGCAAAAATCGCATGGTTTTTGGCCGCTAGCGGCCAAAAATCGCGCGATTTTCGCCGCTAGCGGCCAAAAAATCGCGCGATTTTCGCCGCTAGCGCGGCAAAAATCGCGATTTTCGGCCGCTAGCGGCCAAAAATAGCGCGATTTTCGCCGCTAGCGGCCAAAAACCGTGCGATTTTCGCCGCTAGCGGCCAAAAATCGGGCGATTTTTGCCGCTAACGGCCGAAAACCGCGCTATTTTGCGCAAAAACCATGCGATTTTCGCAAATTTTTGCCCGCAGCTGCGAAAAGCTGGCCGCTAGCGGCAAAAATCGCGATTTTGGCCGCTAGCGGCAAAAATCGCGCGATTTTGGCCGCTAGCGGCGAAAATCGCGCGGTTTTGGCCGCCAGCGGCGAAAATCGCATAAATTTTGAAACGTGCCGCTAGCGGCGAAAATCGCTATTTTTGAAGCCGGCGGCGAAAATCGCGATTTTTGCCCGCCAGTTATCGCGGCCGAAACGAAAATCGCGCTATTTTTGGCCGGTTTTATCAACGCTATTTTTTTGGCCAGCTGCGATAAATCGCATGGTTTTTTAGATTTAGCTTGGGTAAATAGCTGAAAATAACACGGTTTGCCGCTAGCGGCGAAAATCGCGCTATTTTTGCCCGGTAGCGGCGAAAATCGCGATTTTTTCCCGCCAGCTGCGAAAATCGCATGGTTTTTGGCCGCGTAGCGGCAAAAATCGCCCGATTTTTGGCCGCTAGCGGCGAAAATCGCACGGTTTTTTGCCGCTAGCGGGCAAAAATAGCGCGATTTTTGGCCGCTAGCGGCAAAAAAATCGCGATTTTTGCCGCTAGCGGCGAAAATCGCGCGATTTTTGGCCGCTAGCGGCCAAAATCCATGCGTTTTTGGCCGCTAGCGGGCAAAAATCGCGCTATTTTTGCCGCTAGCGGCCAAAAATCGCGCGGTTTTTGGCCGCTAGCGGCGAAAATCTATGCTATTTTTGGCCGCTAGCGGGCAAAAATCGCGATTTTTCGCCGCTAGCGGCCAAAAATAGCGCGATTTTCGCCAATAGCGGCCAAAAACCGTGCGATTTTTCGCCGCTAGCGGCAAAAATCGGGCGATTTTTGGCCGCTAGCGGCGAAAATCGCGCTATTTTTTTGCGCGATTTTTTGCCGGTAGCTGCGAAAAAACTATGCGATTTTGCGAAAATAGCGCGGTTTTGGCCGCTAGCGGCAAAAATCGCGGTTTTTGGCCGCTAGCGGCGAAAATCGCGCGATTTTTGGCCGCTAGCGGCGAAAATCGCGCTATTTTTGGCCGGTAGCGGCGAAAATCGCGATTTTTGCCCGCCAGCTGCGAAAATCGCATGGTTTTGGCCGCTAGCGGCGAAAATCGCGCGGTTTTTGGCCGCTAGCGGCGAAAATCGCGCTATTTTTGGCCGGTAGCGGCGAAAATCGCGATTTTTGCCCGCCAGCTGCGAAAATCGCATGGTTTTTAGCGGCGAAAATAGCGCGGTTTTGGCCGCGGCGAAAATTAGGCCGGCAAAAATCGCCCGATTTTTGGCCGGTAGCGGCGAAAATCGCGCTATTTTTGGCCGGTAGCGGCGAAAATCGCGATTTTTGCCCGCCAGCTGCGAAAATCGCATGGTTTTTTTTGCGCCGCTAGCGGTAGCGGCGAAAATCGCGCGGTTTTTAGCGGCGAAAATGGCCGGTAGCGGCGAAAATCGCGCTATTTTTGGCCGCTAGCGGCGAAAATCGCGGTTTTTGCCCGCCAGCTGCGAAAAATGCGCAAAATAGCGCGGTTTTCGGCCGTTAGCGGGCCCGATTTTAGCCGCTAGCGGCGAAAATCGCACGGTTTTTGGCCGCTATTGGCGAAAATCGCGCTATTTTTGGCCGGTAGCGGCGAAAATCGCGATTTTTGCCCGCCAGCTGCGAAAATCGCATAGTTTTTGGCCGCTAGCGGCGAAAATCGCGCGGTTTTTGGCCGGTAGCGGCGAAAATCGCGCTATTTTTGGCCGGTAGCTGCGAAAATCGCATGATTTTTGCCCGCCAGCTGCGAAAATCGCGCAATTTTTGGCCGCTAGCGGCGAAAATCGCACGGTTTTTGGCCGCTAGCGGCGAAAATCGCGCTATTTTTGGCCGGTAGCGGCGAAAATCGCGATTTTTGCCCGCCAGCTGCGAAAATCGCATGTTTTTTTTGCGCAAAATAGCGCGGTTTTTCGGCCGTTAGCGGCAAAAATCGCCCGATTTTTGGCCGCTAGCGGCGAAAATCGCACGGTTTTTGGCCGCTATTGGCGAAAATCGCGCTATTTTTGGCCGGTAGCGGCGAAAATCGCGATTTTTGCCCGCCAGCTGCGAAAATCGCATAGTTTTTGGCCGCTAGCGGCGAAAATCGCGCGGTTTTTGGCCGGTAGCGGCGAAAATAGCGCTATTTTTTTTGCCCGCCAGCTGCGAAAATCGCATGGTTTTTGGCCGCTAGCGGCGAAAATCGCGCGGTTTTTGGCCGCTAGCGGCGAAAATCGCGCTATTTTTGGCCGGTAGCGGCGAAAATCGCGATTTTTGCCCGCCAGCTGCGAAAATCGCATGGTTTTTGCGCAAAATAGCGCGGTTTTCGGCCGTTAGCGGCAAAAATCGCCCGATTTTTGGCCGCTAGCGGCGAAAATCGCGCGGTTTTTGGCCGCTAGCGGCGAAAATCGCGCTATTTTTGCCCGCCAGCGGCGAAAATCGCGGTTTTTGGCCGTTAGCGGCGAAAATCGCCCGTTTTTGGCCGCTAGCGGCGAAAATCGCGCTATTTTTGGCCGGTAGCGGCGAAAATCGCGATTTTTGCCCGCCAGCTGCGAAAATCGCATGGTTTTTGGCGCAAAATAGCGCCGGCCGTTAGCGGCAAAAATCGCGCGATTTTTGGCCGCTAGCGGCGAAAATCGCGATTTTTGCCCGCCAGCTGCGAAAAATCGCAAAATAGCGCGGTTTTTTAGCGGCGAAAATCGCGCGGTTTTTGGCCGCTAGCGGCGAAAATCGCACGGTTTTTGGCCGCTAGCGGCGAAAATCGCGCTATTTTTGGCCGGTAGCGGCGAAAATCGCGATTTTTGCCCGCCAGCTGCGAAAATCGCATGGTTTTTGGCCGCTAGCGGCGAAAATCGCGCGGTTTTTTAGCCGCGAAAATCGCGCGGCGAAAATCGGCGAAAATCTATTTTTTGCCCGGTAGCGGCGAAAATCGCGGTTTTTGCGCCCGCATTAGCGGCGAAAATCGCGCATGGTTTTAGCGGCGAAAATAGCGCGGTTTTCGGCCGCTAGCGGCAAAAATCGCCCGATTTTTGGCCGCTAGCGGCGAAAATCGCACGGTTTTTGGCCGCTATTGGCGAAAATCGCGCTATTTTTGGCCGGTAGCGGCGAAAATCGCGATTTTTGCCCGCCAGCTGCGAAAATCGCATAGTTTTTTGGCCGCTAGCGGCGAAAATCGCGCGGTTTTTGGCCGGTAGCGGCCGCTATTTTTGCCCGCCAGCTGCAAAAATCGCATGGTTTTTGGCCGCTAGCGGCGAAAATCGCGCGGTTTTTGGCCGCTAGCGGCGAAAATCGCGCTATTTTTGGCCGGTAGCGGCGAAAATCGCGCTATTTTTGCCCGCCAGCTGCGAAAATCGCATGGTTTTTGCGCAAAATAGCGCGGTTTTCGGCCGTTAGCGGCAAAAATCGCCCGATTTTTGGCCTCTAGCGGCGAAAATCGCGCTATTTTTGGCCGGTAGCGGCGAAAATCGCGATTTTTGCCCGCCAGCTGCGAAAATCGCATGGTTTTTGGCCGCTAGCGGCGAAAATCGCGCGGTTTTTGGCCGGTAGCGGCGAAAATCGCGCTATTTTTGGCCGGTAGCGGCGAAAATCGCGATTTTTGCGAAAATCGCGCCAGCTGCGAAAATCGCATGGTTTTTGCGCAAAATAGCGCGGTTTTCGGCCGTTAGCGGCAAAAATCGCCCGATTTTTGGCCGCTAGCGGCGAAAATCGCACGGTTTTTGGCCGCTATTGGCGAAAATCGCGCTATTTTTGGCCGGTAGCGGCGAAAATCGCGATTTTTGCCCGCCAGCTGCGAAAATCGCATAGTTTTTGGCCGCTAGCGGCGAAAATCGCGCGGTTTTTGGCCGGTAGCGGCGAAAATAGCGCTATTTTTGCCCGCCAGCTGCAAAAATCGCATGGTTTTTGGCCGCTAGCGGCGAAAATCGCGCAATTTTTGGCCGCTAGCGGCGAAAATCGCGCGGTTTTTGGCCGCTAGCGGCGAAAATCGCGCTATTTTTGGCCGGTAGCGGCATTTTTGGCCGGTAGCGATTTTTGCCCGCCAGCTGCGAAAATCGCATGGTTTTTGCGCAAAATAGCGCTATTTTTCGGCCGTTAGCGGCAAAAAAATCGAAAATCGATTTTTGGCCGCTAGCGGCGAAAATCGCACGGTTTTTGGCCGCTAGCGGCGAAAATCGCGCTATTTTTGGCCGCCGTAGCGGCGAAAATCGCGATTTTTGGCCGCTAGCGGCGAAAATCGCGCGGTTTTTGGCCGCTAGCGGCGAAAATCGCGCTATTTTTGGCCGGTAGCGGCGAAAATCGCGGTTTTTATTTTTGGCCGCTAGCGGCGAAAATCGCGATTTTTGGCCGCTAGCGGCGAAAATCGCGCGGTTTTTGGCCGCTAGCGGCGAAAATCGCGCTATTTTTGGCCGGTAGCGGCGAAAATCGCGATTTTTGCCCGCCAGCTGCGAAAATCGCATGGTTTTTGGCCGCCAGCGCAAAATCGCGCGGTTTTTGGCCGTTAGCGGCAAAAATCGCCCGATTTTTGGCCGCTAGCGGCGAAAATCGCACGGTTTTTGGCCGCTAGCGGCGAAAATCGCGCTATTTTTGGCCGGTAGCGGCGAAAATCGCGATTTTTGGCCGCCAGCTGCGAAAATCGCGGTTTTTGGCCGCTAGCGGCGAAAATCGCGCTATTTTTGGCCGGTAGCGGCGAAAATCGCGATTTTTGCCCGCCAGCTGCGAAAATCGCATGGTTTTTGGCCGCTAGCGGCGAAAATCGCGCGGTTTTTGGCCGCTAGCGGCGAAAATCGCGCTATTTTTGGCCGGTAGCGGCGAAAATCGCGATTTTTGCCCGCCAGCTGCGAAAATCGCATGGTTTTTGGCCGCTAGCGGCGAAAATCGCGCGGTTTTTGGCCGGTAGCGGCGAAAATCGCGCTATTTTTGGCCGGTAGCGGCGAAAATCGCGATTTTTGCCCGCCAGCTGCGAAAAATGCGCAAAATAGCGCGGTTTTCGGCCGTTAGCGGCAAAAATCGCCCGATTTTTGGCCGCTAGCGGCGAAAATCGCACGGTTTTTGGCCGCTAGCGGCGAAAATCGCGCTATTTTTGGCCGGTAGCGGCGAAAATCGCGATTTTTGCCCGCCAGCTGCGAAAATCGCATGGTTTTTGGCCGCTAGCGGCGAAAAATGGCCGGTAGCGCTATATTTTGCCCGCCAGGCAAAAATCGCATGGTTTTTGGCCGCTAGCGGCGAAAATCGCGCTATTTTTGGCCGGTAGCGGCGAAAATCGCATATTTTTGGCCGCTAGCGGCGAAAATCGCGCTATTTTTGGCCGGTAGCGGCGAAAATCGCGATTTTTGCCCGCCAGCTGCGAAAATCGCATGGTTTTTGGCCGCTAGCGGCGAAAATCGCGCTATTTTTGGCCGGTAGCGGCGAAAATCGCGATTTTTGCCCGCCAGCTGCGAAAATCGCATGGTTTTTCGGCCGTTAAAAAATCGCGCGATTTTTGGCCGCTAGCGGCGAAAATCGCACGGTTTTTGGCCGCTAGCGGCGAAAATCGCGCTATTTTTGGCCGGTAGCGGCGAAAATCGCAGCTGCGAAAATCGCATTTTTGGCCGCTAGCGGCGAAAATCGCGCTATTTTTGGCCGGTAGCGGCGAAAATCGCGATTTTTGCCCGCCAGCTGCGAAAATCGCATGGTTTTTGGCCGCTAGCGGCGAAAATCGCGCGGTTTTTGGCCGGTAGCGGCGAAAATCGCGCTATTTTTGGCCGGTAGCGGCGAAAATCGCGCGATTTTTGCCCGCCAGCTGCGAAAATCGCATTTTTGCCCGCCAGCTGCGAAAATCGCATGGTTTTTGGCCGCTAGCGGCGAAAATGCGCCGGCCGTTAGCGGCGAAAATCGCCCGATTTTTGGCCGCTAGCGGCGAAAATCGCGCGATTTTTGGCCGGTAGCGGCGAAAATCGCGATTTTTTCCCGCCAGCTGCGAAAATCGCATGGTTTTTGGCCGCTAGCGGCGAAAATCGCGCTATTTTTGGCCGGTAGCGGCGAAAATCGCGATTTTTGCCCGCCAGCTGCGAAAATCGCATGCATTTTTTTTGCGCAAAATAGCGCGGTTTTCGGCCGTTAGCGGCAAAAATCGCCCGATTTTTGGCCGCTAGCGGCGAAAATCGCACGGTTTTTGGCCGCTAGCGGCGAAAATCGCGCTATTTTTGGCCGGTAGCGGCGAAATTCGCGATTTTTGCCGGCCAGCTGCGAAAATCGCATAGTTTTTGGCCGCTAGCGGCGAAAATCGCGCGGTTTTTGGCCGGTAGCGGCGAAAAATTTTTGGCCGGTAGCGGCGAAAATCGCGATTTTTGCCCGCCAGCTGCGAAAATCGCATGGTTTTTGGCCGCTAGCGGCGAAAATCGCGCGATTTTTGGCCGCTAGCGGCGAAAATCGCGCTATTTTTTGGCCGGTAGCGGCGAAAATCGCGCTATTTTTGCCCGCCAGCTGCGAAAATCGCATGGTTTTTGCGCAAAATAGCGCGGTTTTCGGCCGTTAGCGGCAAAAATCGCCCGATTTTTGGCCGCTAGCGGCGAAAATCGCACGGTTTTTGGCCGCTAGCGGCGAAAATCGCGCTATTTTTGGCCGGTAGCGGCGAAAATCGCGATTTTTGCCCGCCAGCTGCGAAAATCGCATGGTTTTTGGCCGCTAGCGGCGAAAAATCGCGCGATTTTTGGCCGGTAGCGGCGAAAATCGCGCTATTTTTGGCCGGTAGCGGCGAAAATCGCATGGTTTTTGGCCGCTAGCGGCGAAAATCGCGCGGTTTTTGGCCGGTAGCGGCGAAAATCGCGCTATTTTTTAGCGGGCGAAAATCGCATGTTTTTTTGCGGCGAAAATAGCGCGGTTTTCGGCCGTTAGCGGCAAAAATCGCCCGATTTTTGGCCGCTAGCGGCGAAAATCGCGCTATTTTTGGCCGGTAGCGGCGAAAATCGCGCGATTTTTGCCCGCCAGCTGCGAAAATCGCATGGTTTTGGCCGCTAGCGGCGAAAATCGCGCGGTTTTTGGCCGTTAGCGGCGAAAATCGCGCTATTTTTGGCCGGTAGCGGCGAAATCGCGCGATTTTTGCCCGCCAGCTGCGAAAATCGCATGGTTTTTGGCCGCTAGCGGCGAAAATAGCCGTAGCGAAAATCGCATGGTTTTTGGCCGCTAGCGGCGAAAATCGCATGGTTTTTGGCCGGTAGCGGCGAAAATCGCGCGATTTTTGGCCGCTAGCGGCGAAAATCGCGAAAATCGCGTATTTTTGGCCGGTAGCGGCGAAAATCGCGCTATTTTTGGCCGGTAGCGGCGAAAATCGCGATTTTTGCCCGCCAGCTGCGAAAATCGCATGGTTTTTTGCGCAAAATAGCGCGGTTTTCGGCCGTTAGCGGCAAAAATCGCCCGATTTTTGACCGCTAGCGGCGAAAATCGCACGGTTTTTGGTCGCTAGCTGCGAAAATCGCGCTATTTTTGGCCGGTAGCAGCGAAAATCGCGATTTTTGCCCGCCAGCTGCGAAAATCGCATAGTTTTTGGCCGCTAGCGGCGAAAATCGCGCGGTTTTTGGCCGGTAGCGTAGCGAAAATCGCGATTTTTGCCCGCCAGCTGCGAAAATCGCATGGTTTTTGGCCGCTAGCGGCGAAAATCGCGCGATTTTTGGCCGCTAGCGGCGAAAATCGCGCTATTTTTGGCCGGTAGCGGCGAAAATCGCGATTTTTGCCCGCCAGCTGCGAAAATCGCATGGTTTTTGCGCAAAATAGCGCGGTTTTCGGCCGTTAGCGGCAAAAATCGCCCGATTTTTGGCCGCTAGCGGCGAAAATCGCGCTATTTTTGGCCGGTAGCGGCGAAAATCGCGATTTTTGCCCGCCAGCTGCGAAAATCGCATGGTTTTTGCGCAAAATAGCGCGGTTTTTCGGCCGTTAGCGGCAAAAATCGCCCGATTTTTGGCCGCTAGCGGCGAAAATCGCGCTATTTTTGGCCGGTAGCGGCGAAAATCGCGATTTTTGCCCGCCAGCTGCGAAAAAATAGCGCAAAATCGCGCGGTTTTTTTAGCGGCGAAAATCGCATATTTTTTAGCGGCCGCTGCCCGCAGGCGAAAATCGCGCGCTAGCAGCAAAAATCGCATGGTTTTTGGCCGGTAGCGGCGAAAATCGCGCGATTTTTGCCCGCTAGCGGCGAAAAATAGCGCGAAAACGGTTTTTTGCCGGTAGCGGCGCCGCCGGTAGCGGCGAAAATCGCGATTTTTGCCCGCCAGCGGCGAAAATCGCATGCTATTTTTGCCCGCCAGCGCAAAATAGCGCGGTTTTCGGCCGTTAGCGGCAAAAATCGCAAAATAGCGATTTTCGGCCGCTAGCGGCGAAAATCGCACGGTTTTTGGCCGCTAGCGGCGAAAATCGCGCTATTTTTGGCCGGTAGCGGCGAAAATCGCGATTTTTGCCCGCCAGCTGCGAAAATCGCATAGTTTTTTAGCGGCGAAAATCGCGATTTTTGGCCGCTAGCGGCGAAAAGCGCGCGGTTTTTGGCCGGTAGCGGCGAAAATCGCGATTTTTGGCCGCTAGCGGCGAAAATCGCGCGATTTTTGCCCGCCAGCTGCGAAAATCGCATTATTTTTGCGCAAAATAGCGCGGTTTTCGGCCGTTAGCGGCGAAAATCGCCCGATTTTTTGCCGCTAGCGGCGAAAATCGCACGGTTTTTGGCCGCTAGCAACGAAAATCGCGCTATTTTTGGCCGGTAGCGGCGAAAATCGCGATTTTTGCCCGCCAGCTGCGAAAATCGCATGGTTTTTTGGCCGCTAGCGGCGAAAATCGCGCTATTTTTTGGCCGTAGCGGCGAAAAATCGCGAAAATCGCTATTTTTGCCCGCCAGCTGCGAAAATCGCATGGTTTTTGGCCGCTAGCGGCGAAAATCGCGCGGTTTTTTGGCCGGCTAGCGGCGAAAATCGCGCTATTTTTGGCCGGTAGCGGCGAAAATCGCGATTTTTGCCCGCCAGCTGCGAAAATCGCATGGTTTTTTTTGCGCAAAATAGCGCGGTTTTCGGCCGTTAGCGGCAAAAATCGCCCGATTTTTGGCCGCTAGCGGCGAAAATCGCACGGTTTTTGGCCGCTAGCGGCGAAAATCGCGCTATTTTTGGCCGGTAGCGGCGAAAATCGCGATTTTTGCGCAAAATAGCCGTCCAGGTTTTTAGCGCAAAAATCGCCCGATTTTTGGCCGCTAGCGGCGAAAATCGCGCTATTTTTGGCCGGTAGCGGCGAAAATCGCGCTATTTTTGCCCGCCAGCTGCGAAAATCGCATGGTTTTTTGCCCGCCAGCGCGAAAATCGCGGCGAAAATCGCGCGGTTTTCGGCCGTTAGCGGCGAAAAATCGCCGATTTTTGGCCGCTAGCGGCGAAAATCGCGCTATTTTTGGCCGGTAGCGGCGAAAATCGCGATTTTTGCCCGCCAGCTGCGAAAATCGCACGGTTTTTGGCCGCTAGCGGCGAAAATCGCGCTATTTTTGGCCGGTAGCGGCGAAAATTGCGATTTTTGCCCGCCAGCTGCGAAAATCGCATGGTTTTTGGCCGCTAGCGGCGAAAATCGCGCGGTTTTTGGCCGGTAGCGGCGAAAATCGCGCTATTTTTGGCCGGTAGCGGCGAAAATCGCGATTTTTGCCCGCCAGCTGCGAAAATCGCATGGTTTTGCGCAAAATAGCGCGGTGGTTTTAGCGGCAAAAATCGCCCGGTTTTTGGCCGCTAGCGGCGAAAATCGCGTTGTTTTTGGCCGGTAGCGGCGAATATCGCGCTATTTTTGGCTGGTAGCGGCGAAAATTGCGAATTTTCCCGCCAGCTGCGAAAATCGCATAGTTTTTGGCCGCTAGCGGCGAAAATCGCGCGGTTTTTGGCCGGTAGCGGCGAAAATAGCGCTATTTTTGCCCGCCAGCTGCGAAAATCGCATGGTTTTTGCGCAAAATAGCGCGGTTTTCGGCCGTTAGCGGCAAAAATCGCCCGATTTTTGGCCGCTAGCGGCGAAAATCGCACGGTTTTTGGCCGCTAGCGGCGAAAATCGCGCTATTTTTGGCCGGTAGCGGCGAAAATCGCGATTTTTGCCCGCCAGCTGCGAAAATCGCGGTTTTTGGCCGCTAGCGGCGAAAATCGCGCGGTTTTTGGCCGCTAGCGGCGAAAATCGCGCTATTTTTGGCCGGTAGCGGCGAAAATCGCGATTTTTGCCCGCCAGCTGCGAAAATCGCATGGTTTTTGGCGTTAGCGGCAAAAATCGCGCGGTTTTTGGCCGCTAGCGGCGAAAATCGCCCGATTTTTGGCCGCTAGCGGCGAAAATCGCGCTATTTTTGGCCGGTAGCGGCGAAAATCGCGATTTTTGCCCGCCAGCTGCGAAAATCGCATTTTTTTTTGCGGCAAAATCGCGCGGTTTTTCGGCCGCTAGCGGCGAAAATCGCGCGATTTTTGGCCGCTAGCGGCGAAAATCGCGCTATTTTTGGCCGGTAGCGGCGAAAATCGCGATTTTTGCCCGCCAGCTGCGAAAATCGCATGGCAAAATAGCGCGGTTTTTAGCGGCAAAAATCGCCCGATTTTTGGCCGCTAGCGGCGAAAATCGCTAGCGGCGAAAATTTTTGGCCGGTAGCGGCGAAAATCGCGATTTTTGGCCGCCAGCGGCGAAAATCGCGGTTTTTGGCCGCTAGCGGCGAAAATCGCGCGGTTTTTGGCCGGTAGCGGCGAAAATCGCGCTATTTTTGGCCGGTAGCGGCGAAAATCGCGATTTTTGCCCGCCAGCTGCGAAAATCGCATGGTTTTTTGCGCAAAATAGCGCGGTTTTCGGCCGTTAGCGGCAAAAATCGCCCGATTTTTGGCCGCTAGCGGCGAAAATCGCACGGTTTTTGGCCGCTAGCGGCGAAAAATTTTTGGCCGGTAGCGGCGAAAATCGCGATTTTTGCCCGCCAGCTGCGAAAATCGCATAGTTTTTGGCCGCTAGCGGCGAAAATCGCGCGGTTTTTGGCCGGTAGCGGCGAAAATAGCGCGATTTTTGCCCGCCAGCCGCGAAAATCGCATGGTTTTTGGCCGCTAGCGGCGAAAATCGCGCGGTTTTTGGCCGGTAGCGGCGAAAATCGCGCTATTTTTGGCCGGTAGCGGCGAAAATCGCGATTTTTGCCCGTCAGCTGCGAAAATCGCATGGTTTTTGCGCAAAATAGCGCGGTTTTCGGCCGTTAGCGGCAAAAATCGCCCGATTTTTGGCCGCTAGCGGCGAAAATCGCGCGGTTTTTGGCCGGTAGCGGCGAAAATCGCGCTATTTTTGCCCGTAGCGGCGAAAATCGCGATTTTTGCCCGCTAGCGGCGAAAATCGCGCGGTTTTTGGCCGCCCTAGCGGCGAAAATCGCGCGGTTTTTGGCCGGTAGCGGCGAATTTTTGGCCGGTAGCGGCGAAAATCGCGATTTTTGCCCGCCAGCTGCGAAAATCGCATGGTTTTTGCGCAAAATAGCGCGGTTTTCGGCCGTTAGCGGCAAAAATCGCCCGATTTTTGGCCGCTAGCGGCGAAAATCGCGCGCTATTTTTTGGCCGCTAGCGGCGAAAATCGCGCTATTTTTGCGAAAATCGCGCCCCAGCTGCGAAAATCGCATGGTTTTTTTGCGCAAAATAGCGCGGTTTTCGGCCGTTAGCGGCAAAAATCGCCCGATTTTTGGCCGCTAGCGGCGAAAATCGCGCGGTTTTTGGCCGGTAGCGGCGAAAATCGCGCTATTTTTGGCCGCCAGCTGCGAAAATCGCATGGTTTTTGGCCGCTAGCGGCGAAAATCGCATGGTTTTTGGCCGCTAGCGGCGAAAATCGCGCGGTTTTTGGCCGCTAGCGAAAATCGCGCTATTTTTGGCCCGTAAAAATCGCTATTTTTGCCCGCCAGCTGCAAAAATCGCATGGTTTTTGGCCGCTAGCGGCGAAAATCGCGCTATTTTTGGCCGGTAGCGGCGAAAATCGCGCTATTTTTGGCCGGTAGCGGCGAAAATCGCGATTTTTGCCCGCCAGCTGCGAAAATCGCGCATTTTTTGCGCAAAATAGCGCGGTTTTCGGCCGTTAGCGGCAAAAATCGCCCGATTTTTTGGCCGCTAGCGGCGAAAATCGCACGGTTTTTGGCCGCTAGCGGCGAAAATCGCGCTATTTTTGGCCGGTAGCGGCGAAAATCGCGATTTTTGCCCGCCAGCTGCGAAAATCGCATGGTTTTTTTGGCCGGTAGCGGCGAAAATCGCGCTATTTTTGGCCGGTAGCGGCGAAAATCACGCTATTTTTGGCCGGTAGCGGCGAAAATCGCGATTTTTGCCCGCCAGCTGCGAAAATCGCATGGTTTTTGCGCAAAATAGCGTGGTTTTCGGCCGTTAGCGGCAAAAATCGCCCGATTTTTGGCCGCTAGCGGCGAAAATCGCACGGTTTTTGGCCGCTATTGGCGAAAATCGCGCTATTTTTGGCCGGTAGCGGCGAAAATCGCGATTTTTGCCCGCCAGCTGCGAAAATCGCATGGTTTTTGGCCGCTAGCGGCGAAAATCGCGCGGTTTTTGGCCGGTAGCGGCGAAAATAGCGCTATTTTTGCCCGCCAGCTGCAAAAATCGCATGGTTTTTGGCCGCTAGCGGCGAAAATCGCGCAATTTTTGGCCGCTAGCGGCGAAAATCGCGCGGATTTTTGGCCGCTAGCGGCGAAAATCGCGCTATTTTTGGCCGTAGCGGCGAAAATCGCGATTTTTTTAGCTGCGAAAATCGCGCGGTTTTTGGCCGCTAGCGGCGAAAATCGCGCGGTTTTTGGCCGCTAGCGGCGAAAATCGCCCGATTTTTGGCCGCTAGCGGCGAAAATCGCATATTTTTGGCCGCTAGCGGCGAAAATCGCGCGGTTTTTGGCCGGTAGCGGCGAAAATCGCGCTATTTTTGCCCGCCAGCTGCGAAAATCGCATGGTTTTTGGCCGCTAGCGGCGAAAATCGCGCGGTTTTTTGGCCGCTAGCGGCGAAAATCGCGCTATTTTTGGCCGGTAGCGGCGAAAATCGCGATTTTTGCCCGCCAGCTGCGAAAATCGCATGGTTTTTGCGCAAAATAGCGCGGTTTTCGGCCGTTAGCGGCAAAAATCGCCCGATTTTTGGCCGCTAGCGGCGAAAATCGCCCGATTTTTGGCCGCTAGCGGCGAAAATCGCGCTATTTTTGGCCGGTAGCGGCGAAAATCGCGATTTTTGGCCGCTAGCGGCGAAAATCGCATGGTTTTTGGCCGCTAGCGGCGAAAATCGCGCGGTTTTTGGCCGGTAGCGGCGAAAATCGCGCTATTTTTGGCCGGTAGCGGCGAAAATCGCGATTTTTGCCCGCCAGCTGCGAAAATCGCATGGTTTTTTGCGCAAAATAGCGCGGTTTTCGGCCGTTAGCGGCAAAAATCGCCCGATTTTAGGCCGCTAGCGGCGAAAATCGCACGGTTTTTGGCTGCTATTGGCGAAAATCGCGCTATTTTTGGCCGGAAGCGGCGAAAATCGCGATTTTTGCCCGCCAGCTGCGAAAATCGCATAGTTTTTGGCCGCTAGCGGCGAAAATCGCGCGGTTTTTGGCCGGTAGCGGCGAAAATAGCGCTATTTTTGCCCGCCAGCTGCAAAAATCGCATGGTTTTTGGCCGCTAGCGGCGAAAATCGCGCAATTTTTGGCCGCTAGCGGCGAAAATCGCACGGTTTTTGGCCGCTAGCGGCGAAAATCGCGCTATTTTTGGCCGGTAGCGGCGAAAATCGCGATTTTTGCCCGCCAGCTGCGAAAATCGCATGGTTTTTGCGCAAAATAGCGCGGTTTTCGGCCGTTAGCGGCAAAAATCGCCCGATTTTTGGCTGCTAGCGGCGAAAATCGCACGGTTTTTGGCCGCTAGCGGCGAAAATCGCGCTATTTTTGGCCGGTAGCGGCGAAAATCGCGATTTTTGCCCGCCAGCTTCGAAAATCGCATGGTTTTTGGCCGCTAGCGGCGAAAATCGCGCGGTTTTTGGCCGTTAAAATCGCGCTATTTTTGGCCGGTAGCGGCGAAAATCGCGCTATTTTTGGCCGGTAGCGGCGAAAATCGCGATTTTTGCCCGCCAGCTGCGAAAATCGCATGGTTTTTTGCGCAAAATAGCGCGGTTTTCGGCCGTTAGCGGCAAAAATCGCCCGATTTTTGGCCGCTAGCGGCGAAAATCGCGCTATTTTTGGCCGGTAGCGGCGAAAATCGCGATTTTTGGCCGCTAGCGGCGAAAATCGCGCGGTTTTTGGCCGCTAGCGGCGAAAATCGCGCTATTTTTGGCCGGTAGCGGCGAAAATCGCAATTTTTGCCCGCCAGCGAAAATCGCGCGTTTTTGGCCGCTAGCGGCGAAAATCGCGCTATTTTTGGCCGGTAGCGGCGAAAATCGCGCTATTTTTGGCCGGTAGCGGCGAAAATCGCGATTTTTGCCCGCCAGCTGCGAAAATCGCATGGTTTTTGCGCAAAATAGCGCGGTTTTTTGGCCGTTAGCGGCAAAAATCGCCCGATTTTTGGCCGCTAGCGGCGAAAATCGCACGGTTTTTGGCCGCTAGCGGCGAAAATCGCGCTATTTTTGGCCGGTAGCGGCGAAAATCGCGATTTTTGCCCGCCAGCTGCGAAAATCGCATGGTTTTTGGCCGCTAGCGGCGAAAATCGCGCGATTTTTGGCCGGTAGCGGCGAAAATCGCGCTATTTTTGGCCGGTAGCGGCGAAAATCGCATGGTTTTTGGCCGCCAGCGGCGAAAATCGCGCGGTTTTTGGCCGGTAGCGGCGAAAATCGCGCTATTTTTGCCGGTAGCGGCGAAAATCGCGATTTTTGGCCGCTAGCGGCGAAAATCGCACGGTTTTTGGCCGGTAGCGGCGAAAATCGCGCTATTTTTGGCCGGTAGCGGCGAAAATCGCGATTTTTGCCCGCCAGCTGCGAAAAATCGCATTTTTTTGGCCGCTAGCGGCGAAAATCGCGCGGTTTTTGGCCGGTAGCGGCGAAAATAGCGCTATTTTTGGCCGGTAGCGGCGAAAATCGCGATTTTTTGCCCGCTAGCGGCGAAAATCGCATGGAAAATCGCATGGTTTTTGCGCAAAATAGCGCGGTTTTCGGCCGTTAGCGGCGAAAATCGCCCGATTTTGGCCGCTAGCGGCGAAAATCGCACGGTTTTTGGCCGCTAGCGGCGAAAATCGCGCTATTTTTGGCCGGTAGCGGCGAAAATCGCGATTTTTGCCCGCCAGCTGCGAAAATCGCATGGTTTTTTAGCGCGAAAATCGCGCGGTTTTCGGCCGTTAGCGGCAAAAATCGCGCTATTTTTGGCCGCTAGCGGCGAAAATCGCACGGTTTTTGGCCGCTAGCGGCGAAAATCGCGCTATTTTTGGCCGGTAGCGGCGAAAATCGCGATTTTTGGCCGCCAGCGGCGAAAATCGCATGGTTTTTGGCCGCTAGCGGCGAAAATCGCGCGGTTTTTGGCCGTTAGCGGCGAAAATCGCGCGATTTTTGCCCGCCAGCTGCGAAAATCGCATGGTTTTTGGCCGCTAGCGGCGAAAATCGCGCTATTTTTGGCCGGTAGCGGCGAAAATCGCGATTTTTGGCCGGTAGCGGCGAAAATCGCATGGATTTTTGGCCGCTAGCGGCGAAAATCGCGCTATTTTTGGCCGGTAGCGGCGAAAATCGCGATTTTTGCCCGCCAGCTGCGAAAATCGCATGGTTTTTGGCCGCTAGCGGCGAAAATCGCGCGGTTTTTGGCCGGTAGCGGCGAAAATCGCGCTATTTTTGGCCGGTAGCGGCGAAAATCGCGATTTTTGCCCGCCAGCTGCGAAAATCGCATGGTTTTTGCGCAAAATAGCGCGGTTTTCGGCCGTTAGCGGCAAAAATCGCCCGATTTTTGGCCGCTAGCGGCGAAAATCGCACGGTTTTTGGCCGCTATTGGCGAAAATCCGCTAGCGGCCGGTAGCGAAAAAAATCGCGATTTTTGGCCGCTAGCGGCGAAAATCGCACGGTTTTTGGCCGCTAGCGGCGAAAATCGCGCTATTTTTGGCCGGTAGCGGCGAAAATCGCGCGATTTTTGGCCGCCAGCTGCGAAAATCGCGAGTTTTTGGCCGCTAGCGGCCAAAAATCGCGCGGTTTTTGGCCGGTAGCGGCGAAAATCGCGCGATTTTTGGCCGCTAGCGGCGAAAATCGCGATTTTTGGCCGCTAGCGGCGAAAATCGCGCTGGTTTTTGCGCAAAAAAGCGCGGCCGGTAGCGGCGAAAATCGCGCGATTTTTGCCCGCTAGCGGCGAAAATCGCGCGGTTTTTGGCCGCTAGCGGCGAAAATCGCGCTATTTTTGGCCGGTAGCGGCGAAAATCGCGATTTTTGCCGCTAGCTGCGAAAATCGCGCGGTTTTTGGCCGCTAGCGGCGAAAATCGCGCGATTTTTGGCCGCTAGCGGCGAAAATCGCGATTTTTTTGGCCGGTAGCGGCGAAAATCGCGATTTTTTGGCCGCTAGCGGCGAAAATCGCATTTTTTTGGCCGGTAGCGGCGAAAATCGCGCGGTTTTTGGCCGCTAGCGGCGAAAATCGCGCGATTTTTGGCCGCTAGCGGCGAAAATCTATTTTTGCCCGCCAGCTGCGAAAATCGCGTTTTTGGCCGCTAGCGGCGAAAATCGCGCGGTTTTTGGCCGCTAGCGGCGAAAATCGCGCTATTTTTGGCCGCTAGCGGCGAAAATCGCGCGGTTTTTGGCCGCTAGCGGCGAAAATCGCGATTTTTGGCCGCTAGCGGCGAAAATAGCGCGGTTTTTGGCCGCTAGCGGCGAAAATCGCGATTTTGGCCGCTAGCGGCAAAAAAATCGCGCGAAAATCGCGCGGTTTTTGGCCGGTAGCGGCGAAAATCGCGCTATTTTTGCCCGCCAGCTGCGAAAATCGCATGGTTTTTGGCCGCTAGCGGCGAAAATCGCGGTTTTTGGCCGCTAGCGGCGAAAATCGCGCGATTTTTGGCCGCTAGCGGCGAAAATCGCGCGATTTTTGGCCGCTAGCGGCGAAAATCGCGATTTTTGCCGCTAGCGGCGAAAATCGCGCGGTTTTTGGCCGGTAGCGGCGAAAATCGCGCGATTTTTGGCCGCTAGCGGCGAAAATCGCGATTTTTTGGCCGCTAGCGGCGAAAATCGCATGGTTTTTGGCCGCTAGCGGCGAAAATCGCGCGATTTTTGGCCGCTAGCGGCGAAAATCGCGCGATTTTTGGCCGCTAGCGGCGAAAATCGCGCGGTTTTTGGCCGCTAGCGGCGAAAATCGCGCTATTTTTTGCGGCGAAAATCGCGATTTTTGCCCGCTAGCGCGAAAATCGCATGGTTTTTTGCGCAAAATAGCGCGGTTTTCGGCCGTTAGCGGCAAAAATCGCCCGATTTTTGGCCGCTAGCGGCGAAAATCGCACGGTTTTTGGCCGCTAGCGGCGAAAATCGCGCTATTTTTGGCCGGTAGCGGCGAAAATCGCGATTTTTGCCCGCCAGCGGCGAAAATCGCGTTTTTTGGCCGCTAGCGGCGAAAATCGCGCGCGTTTTTGGCCGCTAGCGGCGAAAATCGCGCTATTTTTGGCCGCTAGCGGCGAAAATCGCGCTATTTTTGGCCGCTAGCGGCGAAAATCGCGCGGTTTTTGGCCGCTAGCGGCGAAAATCGCGCTATTTTTGGCCGGTAGCGGCGAAAATCGCGATTTTTGCCCGCCAGCTGCGAAAATCGCATGGTTTTTTTTGCGCAAAATAGCGCGGTTTTCGGCCGTTAGCGGCAAAAATCGCCCGATTTTTGGCCGCTAGCGGCGAAAATCGCGCGATTTTTGGCCGCTAGCGGCGAAAATCGCGCTATTTTTGGCCGGTAGCGGCGAAAATCGCGATTTTTGCCCGCCAGCTGCGAAAATCGCGGTTTTTGGCCGCTAGCGGCGAAAATCGCGCGGTTTTTGGCCGGTAGCGGCGAAAATCGCGCTATTTTTGGCCGGTAGCGGCGAAAATCGCGATTTTTGCCCGCCAGCTGCGAAAATCGCGCGCAAAATAGTTTTTCGGCCGTTAGCGGCAAAAATCGCCCGATTTTTGGCCGCTAGCGGCGAAAATCGCACGGTTTTTGGCCGCTATTGGCGAAAATCGCGCTATTTTTGGCCGGTAGCGGCGAAAATCGCGATTTTTGCCCGCCAGCTGCGAAAATCGCATAGTTTTTGGCCGCTAGCGGCGAAAATCGCGCGGTTTTTGGCCGGTAGCGGCGAAAATAGCGCTATTTTTGCCCGCCAGCTGCGAAAATCGCATGGTTTTTGGCCGCTAGCGGCGAAAATCGCGCGGTTTTTGGCCGGTAGCGGCGAAAATCGCGATTTTTTCCTGCCAGCTGCGAAAACCGCATGGTTTTTGCGCAAAATAGCGCGGTTTTTGTCCGTTAGCGGCAAAAATCGCCCGATTTTTGGCCGCTAGCAGCGAAAATCGCACGGTTTTTGGCCGCTAGCGGCGAAAATCGCGCTATTTTTGGCCGGTAGCGGCGAAAATCGCGATTTTTGCCCGCCAGCTGCGAAAATCGCATAGCGGCGAAAATCGTTTTTGGCCGCTAGCGGCGAAAATCGCGCGGTTTTTGGCCGGAAAATAGCGGCGAAAAAAATTTTTGCCCGCCAGCTGCGAAAATCGCATGGTTTTTGGCCGCAAGCGGCAAAAATCGCGCGGTTTTTGGCCGGTAGCGGCGAAAATGGCGCTATGTTTGGCCGGTAGCGGCGAAAATCGCGATTTTTGCCCGCCAGCTGCGAAAATCGCATGGTTTTTTTTGCGCAAAATAGCGCGGTTTTCGGCCGTTAGCGGCAAAAAATCGCCCGATTTTTGGCCGCTAGCGGCGAAAATCGGTAGCGGCGGTTTTTGGCCGCTAGCGGCGAAAATCGCGCTATTTTTTAGCGGCGAAAATCGCGATTTTTGCCCGCCAGCTGCGAAAAGCCAGCTAGCGAAAATCAGTCGATTTTTGCCAGCTAGCGTCGAAAATAACGCGGTATTCGGCCGTTAGTGGCAAAAATCGCCCGATTTTTGGCCGCTACCGCCGAAAATTGCGCAATTTGTGGTCGCTAGCGGCGAAAATCGCGCGATTTTTGGTCGCTAGCAGCGAAAATCGCGCGATTTTTGGCCGCTAGCGGCGAAAATCGCGCGATTTTTGGCATGTAGCGGCGAAATTCGCGCGATTATTGCCCGCCAGCTGCAAAAATCGCATGGTTTCTGGCCGCTAGCATCAAAAAGAGCGCGGTTTATGGCCGTTAGCGGCAAAAATCGCCGATTTTTGGCCGCTAGCGGCGAAAATCGCACGGTTTTTGGCCGCTAGCGGCGAAAATCGCGCTAATTTTGGCCGGCAGCGGCAAAAAATTGCAATTTTTGCCCGCCAGCTGCGAAAATCGCACGATTTTTGGCCGCTAGCGGCGACAATCGCACGGTTTTTGGCCGATAGCGGCGAAAGTCGCGCTATTTTTGGCCAGTAGCGGCGAAAATCGCGATTTTTGCCCGCCAGCTGCGAAAATCGCATGGTTTTTGCGCAAAATCGCGCTATTTTTGGCCGGTAGCGGCGAAAATCACGCTATTTTTGGCTGGTAGCGGCGAAAATCGCGATTTTTGCCCGCCAGCTGCGAAAATCGCATGGTTTTTGGCCGCTAGCGGACAAAATCGCGCGGTTTTTTGGCCGGTAGCGGCGAAAATCGCGCTATTTTTGGCCGGTAGCGGCGAAAATCGCGATTTTTGCGAAAATAGCGCGATTTTTGCCAGCTAGCGAAAATCAGTCGATTTTTGCCAGCTAGCGTCGAAAATAACGCGGTATTCGGCCGTTAGTGGCAAAAATCGCCCGATTTTTGGCCGCTACCGCCGAAAATTGCGCAATTTGTGGTCGCTAGCGGCGAAAATCGCGCGATTTTTGGTCGCTAGCAGCGAAAATCGCGCGATTTTTGGCCGCTAGCGGCGAAAATCGCGCGATTTTTGGCATGTAGCGGCGAAATTCGCGCGATTATTGCCCGCCAGCTGCAAAAATCGCATGGTTTCTGGCCGCTAGCATCAAAAAGAGCGCGGTTTATGGCCGTTAGCGGCAAAAATCGCCGATTTTTGGCCGCTAGCGGCGAAAATCGCACGGTTTTTGGCCGCTAGCGGCGAAAATCGCGCTAATTTTGGCCGGCAGCGGCAAAAAATTGCAATTTTTGCCCGCCAGCTGCGAAAATCGCACGATTTTTGGCCGCTAGCGGCGACAATCGCACGGTTTTTGGCCGATAGCGGCGAAAGTCGCGCTATTTTTGGCCAGTAGCGGCGAAAATCGCGATTTTTGCCCGCCAGCTGCGAAAATCGCGCAATTTTTTGCGCAAAATCGCGCTATTTTTGGCCGGTAGCGGCGAAAATCACGCTATTTTTGGCTGGTAGCGGCGAAAATCGCGATTTTTGCCCGCCAGCTGCGAAAATCGCATGGTTTTTGGATTTTTGCCAGCTAGCGAAAATCAGTCGATTTTTGCCAGCTAGCGTCGAAAATAACGCGGTATTCGGCCGTTAGTGGCAAAAATCGCCCGATTTTTGGCCGCTACCGCCGAAAATTGCGCAATTTGTGGTCGCTAGCGGCGAAAATCGCGCGATTTTTGGTCGCTAGCAGCGAAAATCGCGCGATTTTTGGCCGCTAGCGGCGAAAATCGCGCGATTTTTGGCATGTAGCGGCGAAATTCGCGCGATTATTGCCCGCCAGCTGCAAAAATCGCATGGTTTCTGGCCGCTAGCATCAAAAAGAGCGCGGTTTATGGCCGTTAGCGGCAAAAATCGCCGATTTTTGGCCGCTAGCGGCGAAAATCGCACGGTTTTTGGCCGCTAGCGGCGAAAATCGCGCTAATTTTGGCCGGCAGCGGCAAAAAATTGCAATTTTTGCCCGCCAGCTGCGAAAATCGCACGATTTTTGGCCGCTAGCGGCGACAATCGCACGGTTTTTGGCCGATAGCGGCGAAAGTCGCGCTATTTTTGGCCAGTAGCGGCGAAAATCGCGATTTTTGCCCGCCAGCTGCGAAAATCGCATGGTTTTTGCGCAAAATCGCGCTATTTTTGGCCGGTAGCGGCGAAAATCACGCTATTTTTGGCTGGTAGCGGCGAAAATCGCGATTTTTGCCCGCCAGCTGCGAAAATCGCATGGTTTTTGGCCGCTAGCGGACAAAATCGCGCGGTTTTTGGCCGGTAGCGGCGAAAATCGCGCTATTTTTGGCCGGTAGCGGCGAAAATCGCGATTTTTGCCCGCCAGCTGCGAAAATCGCATGGTTTTTGCGCAAAATAGCGCGGTTTTCGGCCGGTAGCGGCAAAAATCGCCCGATTTTTGGCCGCTAGCGGCGAAAATCGCACGGTTTTTGGCCGCTATTGGCGAAACTCGCGCTATTTTTGGCCGGTAGCGGCGAAAATCGCGATTTTTACCCGCCAGATGCGAAAACCGCATAGTTTTTGGCCGCTAGCGACGAAAATCGCGCGGTTTTTAGCCGGTAGCGGCGAAAATAGCGCTATTTTTGCCCGCCAGCTGCAAAAATCGCATGGTTTTTGGGCGCTAGCAGCGAAAATCGCGCAATTTTTGGCCGCTAGCGGCGAAAATCGCACGGTTTTTGGCCGGTAGCGGCAAAAATCGCGATTTTTGCCCGCCAGCTGCGAAAATCGCATGGTTTTTGGCCGCTAGCGGCGAAAATCGCGCGATTTTTGGCCGGGAGCGGCGAAAATCACGCTATTTTTGGCCGGTAGCGGCGAAAATCGCGATTTTTGCCCGCCAGCTGCGAAAATCGCATGGTTTTTGCGCAAAATAGCGCGGATTTCGGCCGTTAGCGGCAAAAATCGCCCGATTTTTGGCCGGTAGCGGCGAAAATCGCAAGGTTTTCGGCCGCTAGCGGCGAAAATCGCGCTATTTTTGGCCGGTAGCGGTGAAAATCGCGATTTTTCCCCGCCAGCTGCGAAAATCGCATAGTTTTTGGCCGCTAGCGGCGAAAATCGCGCGGTTTTTGGCCGGTAGCGGCGAAAATAGCGCTTTTTTTGCCCGCCAGCTGCAAAAATCGCATGGTTTTTGGCCGCTAGTGGCGAAAATCGCGCAATTTTTGGCCGGTAGCGTCGAAAATCGCACGGTTTTTGGCCGCTATCGGCGAAAATCGTGCTATTTTTGGCTGGTAGCGGCGAAAATCGCGATTTTTGCCCGCCAGCTGCGAAAATCGCATGGTTTTTGGCCGCTAGCGGCGAAAATCGCGAAATTTTTGGCCGGTAGCGGCGAAAATCACGCTATTTTTGGCCGGTAGCGGCGAAAATCGCGATTTTTGCCCGCCAGCTGCGAAAATCGCATGGTTTTTGGCCGCTACCGGCAAAAATCGCGCGGTTTTTGGCCGGTAGCGGCGAAAATCGCGCTATTTTTGGCCGGTAGCGGCGAAAATCGCGATTTTTGCCTGCCAGCGGCGAAAATCGCATGGTTTGGCGCAAAATAGCGCGGTTTTCGGCCGGAAGCGGCAAAAATCGCCCGATTTTTGGCCGCTAGCGGCGAAAATCGCACGGTTTTTGGCCGCTATTGGCGTAAATCGCGCTATTTTTGGCCGGTAGCGGCGAAAATCGCGATTTTTGCCCGCCAGCTGCGAAAACCGCATAGTTTTTGGCCGCTAGCGGCGAAAATCGCGCGATTTTTGGCCGGTAGCGGCGAAAATAGCGCTATTTTTGCCCGCCAGTTGCAAAAATCGCAGTTTTTGGCCGCTAGCGGCAAAAATCGCGCGGTTTTTGGCCGGTAGCGGCGAAAATAGCGCTATTTTTGCCCGCCAGTTGCAAAAATCGCATAGTTTTTGGCCGCTAGCGGCAAAAATCGCGCGGTTTTTGGCCGGTAGCGGCGAAAATAGCGCTATTTTTGCCCGCCAGTTGCAAAAATCGCATAGTTTTTGGCCGCTAGCGGCAAAAATCGCGCGGTTTTTGGCCGGTAGCGGCGAAAATAGCGCTATTTTTGCCCGCCAGCTGCAAAAATTGCATAGTTTTTGGCCGCTAGCGGCGAAAATCGCGCAATATTTGGCCAGTAGCGGCGAAAATCGCACGGTTTTTGGCCGCTAGCGGCGAAAATCGCGCTATTTTTGGCTGGTAGCGGCGAAAATCGCGATTTTTGCCCGCCAGCTGCGAAAATCGCATGGTTTTTGGCCGCTAGCGGCGAAAATCGCGCGATTTTTGGCCGGTAGCGGCGAAAATCACGCTATTTTTGGCCGGTAGCGGCGAAAATCGCATAGTTTTTGGCCGCTAGCGGCGAAAATCGCGCAATATTTGGCCAGTAGCGGCGAAAATCGCACGGTTTTTGGCCGCTAGCGGCGAAAATCGCGATTTTTGGCCGCTAGCGGCGAAAATCGCATGGCTGCGAAAATCGCATTTTTTTGGCCGCTAGCGGCGAAAATCGCGCGATTTTTGGCCGGTAGCGGCGAAAATCACGCTATTTTTGGCCGGTAGCGGCGAAAATCGCGATTTTTGGCCGCTAGCGGCATTTTTGGCCAGTAGCGGCGAAAATCGCATGGTTTTTGGCGCTAAAAAATCGCGATTTTTGGCCGCCAGCGGCGAAAATCGCATGGTTTTTTTGGCCGCTAGCGGCGAAAATCGCGCGATTTTTGGCCGGTAGCGGCGAAAATCGCGCTATTTTTGGCCGGTAGCGGCGAAAATCGCGATTTTTGCCCCCAGCTGCGAAAATCGCATGGTTTTTGCGCAAAAATAGCGCATATTTTTGGCCGCTAGCGGCGAAAATCGCGCGGTTTTTGGCCGCTAGCGGCGAAAATCGCGCTATTTTTGGCCGGTAGCGGCGAAAATAGCGCGATTTTTGCCCGCCAGCTGCGAAAATCGCATGGTTTTTGGCCGCTAGCGGCGAAAATCGCGCGGTTTTTGGCCGGTAGCGGCGAAAAATAGCTGCGAAAATCGCATGGTTTTTGGCCGCTAGCGGCGAAAATCGCATGGTTTTTGGCCGCTAGCGGCGAAAATCGCGCTATTTTTGGCCGGTAGCGGCGAAAATCGCGCGATTTTTGCCCGCCAGCTGCGAAAATCGCATGGTTTTTGGCCGCTAGCGGCGAAAATCGCGCGATTTTTGGCCGCTAGCGGCGAAAATCGCACGGTTTTTGGCCGCTAGCGGCGAAAATCGCGCTATTTTTGGCCGGTAGCGGCGAAAATCGCGATTTTTGCCCGCCAGCTGCGAAAATCGCATAGTTTTTGGCCGCTAGGCCGCTAGCGGCGAAAATCGCGCGGTTTTTGGCCGGTAGCGGCGAAAATCGCGCTATTTTTGCCCGCCAGCTGCAAAAATCGCATGGTTTTTGGCCGCTAGCGGCGAAAATCGCGCAATTTTTGGCCGCTAGCGGCGAAAATCGCGCGGTTTTTGGCCGCTAGCGGCGAAAATCGCGCTATTTTTCGCCGGTAGCTGCGAAAATCGCGATTTTTGCCCGCCAGCTGCGAAAATCGCATGGTTTTTGGCCGCTAGCGGCGAAAATCGCGCGGTTTTTGGCCGCTAGCGGCGAAAATCGCGCTATTTTTGGCCGGTAGCGGCGAAAATCGCGATTTTTGCCCGCCAGCTGCGAAAATCGCATGGTTTTTGGCCGCTAGCGGCGAAAATAGCGCGGTTTTTGGCCGATAGCGGCGAAAATCGCGCTATTTTTGGCCGGTAGCGGCGAAAATCGCGATTTTTGGCCGCTAGCGGCAAAAATCGCATGGTTTTTGCCGCTAGCGGCGAAAATCGCGCGGTTTTTGGCCGGTAGCGGCAAAAATCGCGCGATTTTTGGCCGGTAGCGGCGAAAATCGCATGGTTTTTGGCCGCTAGCGGCGAAAATCGCGATTTTTGGCCGGTAGCGGCGAAAATCGCATGGTTTTTGGCCGGTAGCGGCGAAAATCGCGATTTTTGGCCGGTAGCGGCAAAAATCGCCCGTTTTTTTAGCGGCAAAAATCGCCGATTTTTGGCCGCTGGCGGCGAAAATCGCACGGTTTTCGGCCGCTATTGGCGAAAATCGCGCTATTTTTGGCCGGTAGCGGCGAAAATCGCGATTTTTGCCCGCCAGCGGCGAAAATCGCATGGTTTTTGCGCAAAATAGCGCGGTTTTCGGCCGGTAGCGGCAAAAATCGCCCGATTTTTGGCCGCTAGCGGCGAAAACAGTCTCTTACAGTCTCCGTGGTGTAGTGGTAAGACACTCGCCTGGCGTTCCGCGAGCGCTATGTCATGGGTTCGTATCCTGGCCGGGGAGGATTTACTGGGCGCAATTCCTTAACTGTAGCCTCTGTTTAACGCAACAGTAAAATGTGTACTTGGATGAAAAAACGATTCTTCGCGGCAGGGGATCGTATTCCAGGGACCATAGGATTAAGGACTTGCCCGAAACGCTACGCGTACTAGTGGCTGTACAAGAATGTAAAAACTCTTGTATATATCTCAAAAAAAAAAAAAAAAAAAAAAATCGCAGGGTTTTTGGCCGCTATTGGCGAAAATCGCGCTATTTTTGGCCGGTAGCGGCGAAAATCGCAATTTTTGCCCACCAGTTGCGAAAACCGCATTGTTTTTGGCCGCTAGCGGCGAAAATCGCGCGTTTTTGGCCGGTAGCGGCGAAAATAGCGCTATTTTTGCCCGCCAGCTGCAAAAATCGCATGGTTTTTGGCCGCTAGCGGCGAAAAGAGCGCGGTTTATGGCCGTTAGCGGCAAAATTCGCCGATTTTTGGCCGGCAGCGGCAAAAAATTGCAATTTTTGCCCGCCAGCTGCGAAAATCGCATGGTTTTTGGCCGCTAGCGGCGAAAATCGCGCGGGTTTTTGGCCGGTAGCGGCGAAAATAGCGCTATTTTTGCCCGCCAGCTGCAAAAATCGCATGGTTTTTGGCCGCTATCGTCAAAAGTCGCGCGGTTTTTGGCCGTTAGCGGCAAAAATCGCGCTATTTTTGCCAAAAAATGCAATTTTTAGCTGCGAAAATCGCATGGTTTTTGGCCGCTAGCGGCGAAAATCGCGCGGTTTTTGGCCGGTAGCGGCGAAAATCGCCCGATTTTTGGCCGGTAGCAGCGAAAATCGCACGGTTTTTGGCCGCTAGCGGCGAAAATCGCGCTATTTTTGGCCGGTAGCGGCGAAAATCGCGCTATTTTTGCCCGCCAGCAGCAAAAATCGCATAGTTTTTGGCCGTTAGCGGCGAAAATCGCGCGATTTTTGGCCGGTAGCGGCGAAAATCGCGCTATTTTTGGCCGGTAGCGGCGAAAATCGCGCTATTTTTGGCCGGTAGCGGCGAAAATCGCAAGTTTTTGGCCGCTAGCGGCAAAAATCGCATAGTTTTTGGCCGCTAGCGGCGAAAATCGCGCGATTTTTGGCCGGTAGCGGCGAAAAACGCTATTTTTGGCCGGTAGCGGCGAAATAGCGCGATTTTTGCCCGCCAGCTGCGAAAATCGCATAGTTTTTGGCCGCTAGCGGCGAAAATCGCGCGGTTTTTGGCCGGTAGCGGCGAAAATTGCGATTTTTGCCCGCCAGCGTCGAAAATCGCATGGTTTTTGCGCAAAATAGCGCGGTTTTCGGCCGGTAGCTTCAAAAATCGCCCGATTTTTGGCTGCTAGCGGCGAAAATCGCACGGTTTTTGGCCGCTATTGGCGAAAATCGCGCTATTTTTGGCCGGTAGCGGTGAAAATCGCGATTTTTGCCCGCCAGCTGCGAAAACCGCATAGTTTTTGGCCGCTAGCGGCGAAAATTGCGCAATTTTTGGCCGCTAGCGGCGAAAATCGCACAGTTTTTGGCCGCTAGCGGCGAAAATCGCGCTATTTTTGGCCGGCAGCGGCAAAAAATTGCAATTTTTGCCCGCTAGCTGCGAAAATCGCACGATTTTTGGCCGCTAGCGGCGAAAATCGCACGGTTTTTGGCCGCTAGCGGCGAAAATCGCGCTATTTTTGGCCGGTAGCTGCGAAAATCGCATGGTTTTTGGCCGCTAGCGGCGAAAATCGCGCGGTTTTTGGCCGGTAGCGGCGAAAATAGCGCTATTTTTGCCCGCCAGCTGCAAAAATCGCATGGTTTTTGGCCGCTAGCGGCAAAAGTCGCGCGGTTTTTTGCCGTTAGCGGCAAAAATCGCGCTATTTTTGTCCGCCAGCTGCGAAAATCGCATGGTTTTTGCGCAAAATAGCGCGGTTTTCGGCCGTTAGCGGCAAAAATCGCCCGATTTTTGGCCGGTAGCGGCGAAAATCGCGCGGTTTTCGGCCGCTAGCGGCGAAAATCGCGCTATTTTTGGCCGGTAGCGGCGAAAATCGCTATTTTTTCCTCGCCAGCTGCGAAAAACGCATAGTTTTTGGCCGCTAGCGGCGAAAATCGCGCAGTTTTTGGCCGGTAGCGGCGAAAATCGCGATTTTTGCCCGCCAGCGGCGAAAATCGCATGGTTTTTGCGCAAAATAGCGCGGTTTTCGGCCGGTAGCGGCAAAAATCGCCCGATTTTTGGCCGCTAGCGGCGAAAATCGCAGGGTTTTTGGCCGCTATTGGCGAAAATCGCGCTATTTTTGGCCGGTAGCGGCGAAAATCGCAATTTTTGCCCACCAGTTGCGAAAACCGCATTGTTTTTGGCCGCTAGCGGCGAAAATCGCGCGGTTTTTGGCCGGTAGCGGCGAAAATAGCGCTATTTTTGCCCGCCAGCTGCAAAAATCGCATGGTTTTTGGCCGCTAGCGGCGATAATCGCGCGATTTTTGGCATGTAGCGGCGAAATTCGCGCGATTATTGCCCGCCAGCTACAAAAATCGCATGGTTTCTGGCCGCTAGCATCAAAAATAGCGCGGTTTTCGGCCGTTAGCGGCAAAAATCGCCCGATTTTTGGCCGGTAGCGGCGAAAATCGCACGGTTTTTGGCCGCTAGCGGCGAAAATCGCGCTATTTTTGGCCGGTAGCGGCGAAAATCGCGATTTTTCCACGCTAGCTGCGAAAATCGCATAGTTTTTGGCCGCTAGCGGCGAAAATCGCGCGGTTTTTGGCCGGTAGCGGCGAAAATAGCGCTATTTTTGGCCGCCAGCTGCAAAAATCGCATGGTTTTTGGCCGCTAGCGGCGAAAATCGCGCAATATTTGGCCAGTAGTGGCGAAAATCGCACGGTTTTTGGCCGCTAGCAGCGAAAATCGCGCTATTTTTCGCTGGTAGCGGCGAAAATCGCGATTTTTGCCCGCCAGCTGCGAAAATCGCATGGTTTTTGGCCGCTAGCGGCGAGAATAGCGCGGTTTTTGGCCGATAGCGGCGAAAATCGCGCTATTTTTGGCCGGTAGCGGCGAAAATCGCGATTTTTGCCCGCCAGCTGCAAAAATCGCATGGTTTTTGCGCAAAATAGCGCGGTTTTTCGGCCGGTAGCGGCAAAAATCGCCCGATTTTTGGCCGCTAGCGGCGAAAATCGCATGGTTTTTGGCCGCTACCGGCAAAAATCGCGCGGTTTTTGGCCGGTAGCGGCGAAAATCGCGCTATTTTTGGCCGGTAGCGGCGAAAATCGCGATTTTTGTCCGCCAGCGGCGAAAATCGCATGGTTTTTGCCCAAAATAGCGCGGTTTTCGGCAGGTAGCGGCAAAAATCGCCCGATTTTTGGCCGCTGGCGGCGAAAATCGCACGGTTTTCGGCCGCTATTGGCGAAAATCGCGCTATTTTTGGCCGGTAGCGGCGAAAATCGCGATTTTTGCCCGCCAGCGGCGAAAATCGCATGGTTTTTGCGCAAAATAGCGCGGTTTTCGGCCGGTAGCGGCAAAAATCGCCCGATTTTTGGCCGCTAGCGGCGAAAACAGTCTCTTACAGTCTCCGTGGTGTAGTGGTATGTCATGGGTTCGACACTCGCCGGGGAGAAAAACGTTCCGCGAGCGCTATGTCATGGGTTGTATCCTGGCCGGGGAGGATTTACTGGGCGCAATTCCTTAACTGTAGCCTCTGTTTAACGCAACAGTAAAATGTGTACTTGGATGAAAAAACGATTCTTCGCGGCAGGGGATCGTATTCCAGGGACCATAGGATTAAGGACTTGCCCGAAACGCTACGCGTACTAGTGGCTGTACAAGAATGTAACAACTCTTGTATATATCTCAAAAAAAAAAAAAAAAAAAAAATCGCAGGGTTTTTGGCCGCTATTGGCGAAAATCGCGCTATTTTTGGCCGGTAGCGGCGAAAATCGCAATTTTTGCCCACCAGTTGCGAAAACCGCATTGTTTTTGGCCGCTAGCGGCGAAAATCGCGCGGTTTTTGGCCGGTAGCGGCGAAAATAGCGCTATTTTTGCCCGCCAGCTGCAAAAATCGCATGGTTTTTGGCCGCTAGCGGCGAAAAGAGCGCGGTTTATGGCCGTTAGCGGCAAAATTCGCCGATTTTTGGCCGGCAGCGGCAAAAAATTGCAATTTTTGCCCGCCAGCTGCGAAAATCGCATGGTTTTTGGCCGCTAGCGGCGAAAATCGCGCGGTTTTTGGCCGGTAGCGGCGAAAATAGCGCTATTTTTGCCCGCCAGCTGCAAAAATCGCATGGTTTTTGGCCGCTATCGTCAAAAGTCGCGCGGTTTTTTGCCGTTAGCGGCAAAAATCGCGCTATTTTTGCCTGCTAGCTGCGAAAATCGCATGGTTTTTGCGCAAAATAGCGCGGTTTTCGGCCGTTAGCGGCAAAAATCGCCCGATTTTTGGCCGGTAGCAGCGAAAATCGCACGGTTTTCGGCCGCTAGCGGCGAAAATCGCGCTATTTTTGGCCGGTAGCGGCGAAAATCGCAATTTTTCCCCGCCAGCAGCAAAAATCGCATAGTTTTTGGCCGCTAGCGGCGAAAATCGCGCGATTTTTGGCCGGTAGCGGCGAAAATCACGCTATTTTTGGCCGGTAGCGGCGAAAATCGCGATTTTTGCCCGCCAGCTGCGAAAATCGCATAGTTTTTGGCCGCTACCGGCAAAAATCGCGCGGTTTTTGGCCGGTAGCGGCGAAAATCGCGATTTTTGCCCGCCAGCGTCGAAAATCGCATGGTTTTTGCGCAAAATAGCGCGGTTTTCGGCCGGTAGCTTCAAAAATCGCCCGATTTTTGGCTGCTAGCGGCGAAAATCGCACGGTTTTTGGCCGGTAGCGGTGAAAATCGCGATTTTTGCCCGCCAGCTGCGAAAACCGCATAGTTTTTGGCCGCTAGCGGCGAAAATTGCGCAATTTTTGGCCGCTAGCGGCGAAAATCGCACAGTTTTTGGCCGCTAGCGGCGAAAATCGCGCTATTTTTGGCCGGCAGCGGCAAAAAATTGCAATTTTTGCCCGCTAGCTGCGAAAATCGCACGATTTTTGGCCGCTAGCGGCGAAAATCGCACGGTTTTTGGCCGCTAGCGGCGAAAATCGCGCTATTTTTGGCCGGTAGCTGCGAAAATCGCATGGTTTTTGGCCGCTTGCGGCGAAAATCGCGCGGTTTTTGGCCGGTAGCGGCGAAAATAGCGCTATTTTTGCCCGCCAGCTGCAAAAATCGCATGGTTTTTGGCCGCTAGCGGCAAAAGTCGCGCGGTGTTTTGCCGTTAGCGGCAAAAATCGCGCTATTTTTGTCCGCCAGCTGCGAAAATCGCATGGTTTTTGCGCAAAATAGCGCGGTTTTCGGCCGTTAGCGGCAAAAATCGCCCGATTTTTGGCCGGTAGCGGCGAAAATCGCGCGGTTTTCGGCCGCTAGCGGCGAAAATCGCGCTATTTTTGGCCGGTAGCGGCGAAAATCGCTATATTTTCCTCGCCAGCTGCGAAAATCGCATAGTTTTTGGCCGCTAGCGGCGAAAATCGCGCGGTTTTTGGCCGGTAGCGGCGAAAATAGCGCTATTTTTGTCCGCCAGCTGCAAAAATCGCATGGTTTTTGGCCGCTAGCGGCGAAAATCGCGCAATTTTTGGCCGGTAGCGTCGAAAATCGCACGGTTTTTGGCCGCTAGCGGCGATAATCGCGCTATTTTTGGCTGGTAGCGGCGAAAATCGCGATTTTTGCCCGCCAGCTGCGAAAATCGCATGTTTTTTGGCCGCTAGCGGCGAAAATCGCGCGATTTTTGGCCGGTAGCGGCGAAAATCACGCTATTTTTGGCCCGTATCGGCGAAAATCGCGATTTTTGCCCGCCAGCTGCGAAAATCGCATAGTTTTTGGCCGCTAGTGGCAAAAATCGCGCGGTTTTTGGCCGGTAGCGGCGAAAATTCAGATTCAGATTCAGATGTTTATTCAGGTAAGGTATATACATACAAGTGATGTTACATTAATGGATTGATATATAGATAGAGCTAGTACATACATCGCACTATTAGTACAAAAGCTAGTACAAAATTTTGTACTAGTCGAGCTAGTACAAAATCGCACTATTTTTGACCGTTCGCGGCGAAAATCGCGATTTTTGCCCGCCAGCTGCGAAAATCGCATGGTTTTTGGCCGCTACCGGCAAAAATCGCGCGGTTTTTGGCCGGTAGCGGCGAAAATCGCGATTTTTGCCCGCCAGCGGCGAAAATCGCATGGTTTTTGCGCAAAATAGCGCGGTATTCGGCCGGTAGCGGCAAAAATCGCCAGATTTTTGGCTGCTAGCGGCGAGAATCGCACGGTTTTTGGCCGCTATTGGCGAAAATCGCGCTATTTTTGGCCGGTAGCGGCGAAAATCGCGATTTTTGCCCGCCAGCTGCGAAAACCGCATAGTTTTTGGCCGCTAGCGGCGAAAATCGCGCGGTTTTTGGCCGGTAGCGGCGAAAATAGCGCTATTTTTGCCCGCCAGCTGCAAAAATCGCATGGTTTTTGGCCGCTAGCGGCGAAAATCGCGCAATTTTTGGCCGCTAGCGGCGAAAATCGCAAGATTTTTGGCCGCTAGCGGCGAAAATCGCGCTATTTTTGGCCGACAGCGGCAAAAAATTGCAATTTATGCCCGCCAGCTGCGAAAATCGCACGATTTTTGGCCGCTAGCGGCGAAAATCGCACGGTTTTTGGCCGCTAGCGGCGAAAATCGCGCTCTTTTTGGCCGGTAGCGGCGAAAATCGCGATTTTTGCCCGCCAGCTGCGAAAATCGCATGGTTTTGGCCGCTAGCGGCGAGAATCGCGCGGTTTTTGGCCGATAGCGGCGAAAATCGCGCTATTTTTGGCCGGTAGCGGCGAAAATCGCGATTTTTGCCTGCCAGCTGCGAAAATCGCATGGTTTTATTTTTGGTCAGCTGGCGGGCAAAAATAGCGAGATTTTTTTCGCCCGCCAGCTGCAAAATCGCATAGTTTTTTGGCCGCTACCGGCAAAAATCGCAGCGGTTTTTGGCCGGTAGCGGCGAAATTCGCCCGAATTTTGCCCGCCAGCGTCGAAAATCGCGCTATTTTTTGGCGGTAAAATCGAAATCGCGGTTATCGGCCGGTAGCTTCAAAAATCGCATGATTTTTGGCTGGTAGCGGCGAAAATCGCACTATTTTTGCCCGCCAGCTGCGAAAATCGCGCATAGTTTCTGGCCGGTAGCGGTGAAAATCGCACGATTTTTGGCCCCCAGCTGCGAAAACCGCTAGTTTTTTGGCCGCTAGCGGCGAAAATTTGCCGTCGAAAATTTTTGGCCGCTAGCGGCGAAAATCGCACGGTTTTTGGCCGCTAGCGGCGAAAAATCGCACGGTTTTTGGCCGGCAGCGGCGAAAATCGCACTATTTTTTGCCCGCTAGCTGCGAAAAATCGCCCGATTTTTGGCCGCCATCTGCGAAAATCCGCACGGTTTTTGGCCGATTGCGGCGAAAATCGCGCTATTTTTTGGCTGGTAGCGGCGAAAATCACGATTTTTGCCAGCCAGCTGCGAAAATCGCATAGTTTTTTGGCCGCTAGCGGCGAAAATCCGCGCGGTTTTTGGCCGGTAGCGCGAAAATAGCGCTATTTTTGCCCTCCAGCTGCAAAAATCGCATGGTTTTTTAGCCGCTAGCGGCGAAAAGCGCGCGGTTTTTTCCCGCTAGCGGCGAAAAATCCGCGCTATTTTTGTCCGCCGCTGCGAAATCGCATGTTTTTGCCGCTAAAATCGCGCGGTTTCGGCCGTTAGCGGCGAAAAATCGCCCGATTATTTTGGCCGGTAGCGTCGAAAAGAGTAGCAACATTTGCAAATTTGCCGATGATACGAAAATCGGTAGGGAAATTAATTCGGAGGAGGACTCACTATCACTTCAAGTTGATCTAGATAGGGTTTTGAAATGGTCAAAGGATTGGCAGATGCAGTTTAATGCTGATAAATGTAAAGTTCTGAGGTTAGGTAATGATGATAGAGTTACAAGATACGAGCTAGATGGTGTTGTGATTGCGAAGTCGGATTGCGAAAGGGATCTGGGAGTTATGATTAGTAAGAATTTAAAACAAAAGGATCAATGCATAAATGTTCGTAATAAGGCAAATCGGACACTCGGATTTATTAATCGCAGCGTTAGTAACAAGACACCTGGTGTGGTTCTCAAGCTATATCTTGCTCTAGTTAGGCCCCATTTAGATTATGCAGTTCAGTTTTGGTCGCCATATTATAGAATGGATATAAATTCACTTGAACGTGTCCAGCGTAGGATGACTAAGTTAATTCCCCAAATTAGAAATCTTTCATATGAAGAAAGATTAACAAAGCTTAAGTTGCATTCACTGGAAAGGCGAAGAGTTAGGGGTGACATGATAGAGGTTTACAAGTGGATGAATGGAATAACGGGGGGATATAATGGGGTATTAAAAGTATCAACACAGGACATAAGAACATAAGAAGAACATAAGAACAAAGGTAACTGCAGAAGGCCTATTGGCCCATACGAGGCAGCTCCTATTCTATAACCACCCAATCCCACTCATATACTTGTCCAACCCGTGCTTGAAACAATCGAGGGACCCCACCTCCACAATGGTACGCGGCAATTGGTTCCAAAAATCAACAACCCTGTTACTGAACCAGTATTTACCCAAGTCTTTCCTAAATCTAAACTTATCCAATTTATATCCATTGTTCCGTGTTCTGTCCTGTGTTGATACTTTTAATACCCTATTAATATCCCCCCGGTTATGTCCATTCATCCACTTGTAAACCTCTATCATGTCACCCCTAACTCTTCGCCTTTCCAGTGAATGCAACTTAAGCTTTGTTAATCTTTCTTCATATGAAAGATTTCTAATTTGGGGAATTAACTTAGTCATCCTACGCTGGACACGTTCAAGTGAATTTATATCCATTCTATAATATGGCGACCAAAACTGAACTGCATAATCTAAATGGGGCCTAACTAGAGCAAGATATAGTTTGAGAACCACACCAGGTGTCTTGTTACTAACGCTGCGATTAATAAATCCAAGTGTCCGATTTGCCTTATTACGAACATTTATGCATTGATCCTTTTGTTTTAAATTCTTACTAATCATAACTCCCAGATCCCTTTCGCAATCCGACTTCGCAATCACAACACCATCTAGCTCGTATCTTGTAACTCTATCATCATTACCTAACCTCAGAACTTTACATTTATCAGCATTAAACTGCATCTGCCAATCCTTTGACCATTTCAAAACCCTATCTAGATCAACTTGAAGTGATAGTGAGTCCTCCTCCGAATTAATTTCCCTACCGATTTTCGTATCATCGGCAAATTTGCAAATGTTGCTACTCAAACCTGAATCTAAATCATTTATATATATTATAAACAACAGAGGTCCCAGGACAGAGCCTTGAGGCACTCCACTTACAACATTTTCCCACTCTGACTTGATTCCATTTATACTAACTCTCTGTTTCCTTTGGTATAGCCATGCCCTAATCCAGCTTAATATAGCACCCCCAATACCATGAGACTCTATCTTTTTAATCAGTCTTTCATGTGGCACTGTATCAAAAGCTTTGCTAAAGTCAAGGTATACAACATCGCAATCCTTACCACTATCAACTGCCTCAACAATGCTAGAATAAAAAAGATAACAAATTTGTTAAACATGAACGGCCATTTATAAAACCATGTTGAGACTCAATTATTAATTTATGTTTTTCAATTTATTTATGAGATTCATTTATTTATTTTTCTCATTAATTTATGAGACTCTATTTTTTTAATCAGTCTTTCATGTGGCACTGTATCAAAAGCTTTGCTAAAGTCAAGGTATACAACATCGCAATCCTTACCACTATCAACTGCCTCAACAATGCTAGAATAAAAAGATAACAAATTTGTTAAACATGAACGGCCATTTATAAAACCATGTTGCGACTCAATTATTAATTTATGTTTTTCAAGATGAAGACGAATTTTATTTGCTATTATAGATTCGAGTAACTTTCCCACATAGACGTTAGGCTAATTGG